>MU159948.1:40592-108004 GCA_015888305.1 Antheraea pernyi | reverse complement strand
TAACTTAGGTTAGCTTACATAGGTTGCGAATTGCATGTATCAGGCAACAGCCAAAGCCGAGGTGTGCCGCGCACCCTTGAGCTAGTTGTCAAAGTAAAATCGGCTGAGTATCTTAAGCGCTCGCCTTAGTAGTCCGGTGAAGCTGTTAAGAACTTGCTTGATCAATAGCGTAGACAGTTCGAAAAAAAAAAAATTATTATCGGGTAATGAGTGTGCCTAAAAACTTGACACAGAAAAAGGTTAACAGTAAAAAAAAAAAAGACATTCCAAACAGCAGTAATGTACAGTTAAGCAACTTGTGGATATTACTGTGCTGGTAATTTACTTGTTTAATCTATTTATTAATATTCCTATTTATTAATTAATTCGATATGTTATAATTTACGGAAGTAATTACGGAAGTAATTGCCGGTTCTTCTCGATGACTGGGTTGTTTTCCGAACCAGTAGTAGTCTTTGACGTTCATAAGTGCCTTATTAGGGCCTAAACTGAATAAAGTATTTTTGATTTGATTTGAATCATAATAATTAATATTTACTCTAACAAAAACAACATTAAGATTATCGTAAAGATATCTTTATAATTTAGTATTATCTTATGTCAGCATTAAAAGTAAACTCGAACTAATTGTCTAGCAAATCGGTCTTGTTCTTTATAATTTTCACTTAATTGTAGAACCTAACTATAATAACTAAGAAATTTAAACATTTATTAATGGGTTTAAAACGTGAAAATTGATGTATAAGTATAATATGTCACTTATCTATTTTTTTTCTAATGTAAAGTAAAATTTCTACGATATCTTGGAAGGGAACAGTTAAGTTACCAAAATTTTGAACTTACTCTAATGATTCGCGAGTGTTCAAGTATCAACATCTACTGCTGACTCTCACAATAAAGTATCGTAAAACATTAACCTATGATAATTTAATGTCCTTGATAGTTTAATGCATATTCGCAAAAACTTAGAGCTTGATTTAGTAAACGACCGGCATATTATTAATGTCAGAAATAATTACAAATAAACCATCCTGTGTTATCTATACGCAGAGCAAAAAAATAAGTTTTTTAGGGTATAATATTAGGTATGTTCTACAATACAGTCTCAAGACATATTACTGATTTACCGGATAATAAGTTTAAGCTCGATATGAAGTAAGTTTCACTGTCAAAAGGTTATCATTGGATCCACGTGGTTCACATGCACGATGGTGATGTCTGGAAATGACCCACCTTAGTACCAGTTTAAAAAAAAAATATAACAATAAGCAACGGTAGATGTACTCATCTTGTTTTAATCTAAAAAAGAAATTAAAACTAATCCGTGTTCTAACAAAATAGTTAAATACGTATTAAATACTTGCTTTGTAAAAGTTTGGGTATTTTCGTATTAAATGCACTACGCTCGCCGAACGTTCGACATCTTTCTCTTTTATCACTGTTTGGTTAGGTTAGACTTGCGAAAAATGATAACCAGAACTTGCCCCGGCAGCGGTCGGCGAGAGTGGTGTATTTAATATGAAAGTACCCAATTTTTTTTAAAGCAAGTATTTAATACGTATTTACCTTTTTTGTAATAACACTGAATGAGTCTATAGTGGTTCTTCTTAACTACCAGAAAACTTTCTGAACCGGTGGAAGTGTCTTAATGTTCACAATGTTTTGTTAGTCTCTAAATAAATTAATGATTCGATATGAATAGGTCCTTTATTTCAAAGTTACCTCTGTCTAAATAATGTATACGAAACACTTCGTAGAGATAAAATAAAAAATTTAAGCTAAAACTTTATATTAACCGTAGAACATTATTGCTATTTGCTGCGAATGGACAATCACGTCTTTCTTAGATCATTATTTACTCTTTTCTGGTGAAACTATTTATATTGAAAAAACATTTGCGTTAATTAAATTGCATAATTTTGTAAAGTTTTCAATCAGCATATTTCTTAGGTCAGGCTATGTTTTGATAGATTATCCGCTCTAGGCTTTTTGCTAATTTTTAATACTATATTGTCAAGAGTTCCTATTGATGTGTTGCCAATATTACTAGCATAGAAATAGACCACGCCTAGTGGTCATAAGATGATTTATCGCCATAATGGTAATGTAAGATGGACTGTTGTTATCATCTTCTTACCCTTATGCCATCTAAGTAGGGTCGGCACAACATGTTTTCTTTTTCCACTCTCGTCTATCAGAAGTCATCCCAGTATTCACACCTTTTACATACATATCATTTTTCACACAATCCATCCATACCTTTTCCGTCTTCCTCTACTCTTATAACCATCCAACATCATACTCAAAACTTTTTTAGTTACATGGTTTTCATCTCTCCTCATGACATGCCCATATTATGCTAACCTATTACTGGTCAACTTCAGTGAGACTGGTGCTATTTTAAAACTTCCTCTGGTATACTCATTCTTAATCTTATCCATTCTAGTGACACTACACATCCACCTTAACATTCCCAGCTCTGCCACGTGTTGTCTTCTCTCACCCGTCTCTTTCGTAGTCCAGCACTCAGATGCATACAACATGACTGGTCTTATAATAATTTATACACCTTCCCCTTGAGTTTCGAGGGCACTCGTGGGTCACAAATTACACGAGATACCTTTCACCATTCAATCCACCCTGCATTCATCCTATTCCTCGCGTCCTTAATTATGCAGCCGTTGTTTTGGATAAGAGAACCCAGATACCAGAAATTGGAGCAAATTGGTAAGGATACCCCATTTAAGGCTAAGATTGACTGTTATATATATGATATAAGTGTATGATGTATATAAAACTCTTTTACACTTAACCTAAAAATCATTGAATTTAAAACTGGAGAATATATATAATATATATTTAAAACTTTTATTCATTAAGCGGGATCGTAACTAGTTTGCAAAATGTTATTGTCACAAGGCAGAAATACAAGGATATGTATATAATATGCACGTATTTGTAATTTTTACCCAGAAGTATGACAATAATGTATTTAGTATTCCACATATAGTCTAAACAGACTGAATAATAAATAGAGGAGGATGATAATTCACCTTCAATAGCATACAAGACTTGTGATGACCCAATGAGATCATAAACAACATTTTCGAATATTTATCTACTAATATTCCTATTTGCAATTTTAAGATATAACGTATTTAAAGCTATCTCTCTCTTTATCAGGGTCGCTTAATTTAAATGTTTTCGAATAAAATATTTGTATTGGATATGGATTTTTATTTGCCGAATTATATTGTTATTCAATATTCCACCTGCCATAGCAAATATCGTAATATATATTAATGTATTATGTCATAAATATTTTTTAAAGTAAATTAAATATATACAATATAGATAAGAAAATAGGTTGCATGCCTGATACATACCATGTATAAGGCTGTATTACAGTATGGAATCTTAGGATTTAAGGTAAATTTAATTGATATAGATATTTTTAGAGTGTCTATGTTGTCAAAATTTACATTTTCCCATTGCTTATGGTTTGCATTTGATGCCTTAAATGGCATTTCTAGATGATTACCACATGACTTTTTTTTACATAACTCATTTGGGTTTATTGTATTTGTGAGATTATTTTCTCAATTTCGGCAAAGACATATATATAATAAATATCAATTAAAAATTTGTTAATAACAGTTTGAAAAATTGAATTTTTTAGATATTGAATGATTGTGATAAAGCAATTTTGATTGTCACTAATAATTAAACAGCTAGGACGACATTATAAAATGGTAAATAAAGCAATACATAAAGTACAAAAATACATACTAAGATGATGATATTGAGTATAATTAGGAAAAGAGTTAAGTATTAAAGTTAAGCATACTAAATAATAAGAATCATAGCAACGTTTTGTAAAAACAATTAATTGATACAGGTTATGTTCATATAATTTATACTATAATAAACTGTAACAAGGCCAAAACTGTACAATAAATATTGTTTGAAAATTATAATCGGGGTAGACTTTGTTATCGATATAGAAGCCAAAAACAATGCTTTTACAATTTTTGTTTGTCTGTCTGTCTGTCTTTCTGTTCCTGTGAAAACGTATCACTCTGATAGCACTGAATCAATTTTGACAAAACTTGACACAGTGACACCAAATATTACAAGGTTACATTTAGGATACTTTTTGTCCCATAAAATGCAGGGAGTTCTCCAAGATAACAAGAAACAAAAAATTGTAGTTAATGTAACTAGACTTTTTTTGCGACACTTTAGTACAAGAGCCAGCATCGTTGGAAGAACGAGAATTTTAGAAAAGTTGGTTCTTTAATATGACGATATATTATGTTCTTCCAAACAGGATTGAGGATACCTGTTAACCAGTTTACGTTGTGTTTTTTAATGCGCATCACAACTTTACACGTTAAAATTTTGATTTTTAAATAATTTTAGGAAACTTTTTTTTCAGTAATACTTTCTTTATCTACTTATCACACCCAGGCAATTTTGTTATTGAAAATAATGTGCCCGATTATATTCTTTATAAAAATAATTCACTTCAAATGATTTTATTTTTTCCATTGCAAAGAACATACTTCATTTTATTAACCACTAGCGGGCCCGGCAGACGTTGTCCCGCCCTGATTAAAAATAAATCCTTGACAAATTATATACCAAAACGTTCCTCATGAATTACTTTATCCACTGGTGAAAACAGTATGAAAATCCGTTCAGTAGTTTTTGAGTTTATCGCGAACAGACAGACAGACAGACGCGGTAGGGGACTTTATTTTATACTATGTAATGATAATGATTATGATATTAAGATTTCACCGTAAACAATGGAAAACAAAGATAAACGTAAACATATGACTTGGGACTGACGCTATCTTGAATACATGCGTCTATAACAGGTGCTGCCAAAATAATCGCTATCTTTATCATACAGCCAGTGTTGTGGCTAAACTATAGGTATAGCTAAGTTATTCTATACATATTCTTTTTAATTTGCCCACTTTATGACTAAATGAAATAATATTAAAATTACAGCTTTTAAAATGGTTTGAACATACTTTTTTATTTACAAAAAATAGCATCAGGCACATGATTGTTAATAATAAAAATGTATGGCAATAATAATTTCGTTTCTTAGTAGCGTTTCAAAGTTAGTGAAAAACAAAACATTATAAAATTATTAAAAAATGAATATTTTTGCATGTGAAGTTGCGATATGTACTAATAAACGCAACGTTTACCAGCAGCCACGTAGCCCGCACGCTGTTCGGAAGAACATAAAGATATATAAAAAACTGGCTTATTCAAATTCGCTCTTGAAACCGTTGCTAGCTCTTAGACGAACAGTTACAGGCAAGTGACAGTTGACGCGTCGACGCGATGCTCATATCTTTTTAATATTTATAGTTTTCTTCAATACAATGGAGAGTGAAAATGTTTTAATACAAGTAGAAGATAGTTATGAAAAAGTAAGTGGTACAGATGATTATTTAATTTTATTTTTACGTATTGTGAATTTGCAGAGTCGTGCAGTAGGTTAGGTGTCGTGACAGAACAAACAAAGAGAGAGAGAGAGAGTGTATATAATATATACATACATAAAATTTTGATTTCAATAGAAACCAACCCAAGGATTACCTATTGATATAGCTTAGATAGGTCGCGAATTGCATGTATCATCAGACAACAGCCCAAGCCAAGGTGTGCCGTGCACCCTTGAGCTAGTTGTTAAATAAAATCGGCTGAGTGTCTTAAGCGCTCGCCTTTGTAGTCCGGTGAAGCTGTTAAGACCATGCTAGGTCAATAGCATAGTCAGTTCGAAAAAAAACCTATTAGTATATTAACTTTTATTAACTTGATTATTCCAAACCATTCAGTGCTTAATTTATCATTAGTTATTTTATAAATATATTTTATCGTTTAATTTACAATTTAACTCTATCAACTTGATATTTTATAATTGTTGTAAATTGTACTGACTGTATAGTATACGTCTACAAAAAAGGGAAAGGAATTTCGTTCCAACCGGGGATCCATGGACCCCATAAGCTCTTTTTTACATTACCGCCAATATATGTAGGTTAGTTTTTATTTTAATTGAACCAACATTTTTTGTATGGATATCTATTGTATTTTCAAGCAAATTTGCAACATTGTATTAACAAAATAAATTTAATTTTATAACAGAAGCAAACATTTCTTTCAAACCTGTTGCGATAATTAATGTACTTCTGTTGATGAGCATTGCAATATAATGAGAGGAATTACCACCTACACTGACACTAATAACAAGTTTAATGTTAAAGTTATCGTCATCATATTATTATTGCCTTGTGATACTCACGAAATGATGATAAGTCCACATGCATAATGGAATGAAAAGTTAATATCAAATTTTATGTTATATCCCTTCGATTAAATTGGGAACTACACTTCTGGGACTTAACACTATTGGGAAATAGTGTTAGATTTTATAACAAAATCCCAAAGGGTATTACGGATTTGGCGGATTGCAAATTTAAGCGCCATGTCAAGCGGGTTTTGGTGTCAACAGGCTATTATAGAGTGGATCAATATGTGAACGATGATGGTGTCTGGAATTGACTCATCTCTATGCATCCATCAAAAACGTTTGTGACATTTACTATTATATAGAATATATTATTATTCTAAATATTATATATATTTGTTAAAAATATAAACCAGATCAAGTTTCTTGCAGGTTCTTCTCGATGACTGGGTTGTTTTCCGAACCGGTGGTAGTTTTGACGTTCATAAGTGCCTTGTTAGGGCCTAAATTGAATAAAGTGATTTTGATTTTAAATATTTTCCACTGTTTTCAGTAAACAAAAATTTAATACTTTTAACTACTTTATGTTTATATTTTCTAATTACTTTTTTTAATGAGGTACAAAATAACATACCTACCTTATATGAACTGCGTTAAAGTTTATATAAGTTAATTTATAATAAGTTTATTTTCAACATCCACGTTTATACTACAATTGATAAAATACAAAAAACCTAATGCTCTATTTATATTACAGTAGCAAAAAAAAACGAATATATTGTTTCGCGTCTTTTGTGAGAATATGTTAGGTCGTCATGCTTTAAGAATCCTCTCCAAGATCAGTAAAATTAATTATTTTTAACTTAGTCTCTGAGAATTTTTATGTATTCCGTATATTATTAGTGTATATTATATACATTATACCCGTAAATACTGAAACAAAGAAAAAATATATTTTCTATTGCAAATAACATTTATTACTTTTACAGTTTAATGCATAAATATAAAACAATTTAAAATATAAAAAGCTTATTCGAAGTGGTCTCCATTGGCTGCAATACAGTCCTTTAAACGTTGGCACGCACTCTTTCCATGGGAAAATTCTTCACTGCCAATCGCACGGATTGTTTTAGGGACTCCAAATTATCATGGCGTTTAGAGCAAGCCGTCCTCTCTAAAACTGACCATAAATCATAATCCAGCGGATTAAGATCGGGACTAGACGACGACCAGTCTTCAGCTCTGATGAAGTCCGAAACGTTCGTTTCCAACCAAGACTGCGTATACCGAGCTTTATGATCCGGCGCCGAGTCTTGCTGGAAGGACCATTCTTGGTTATTGAACATGATGTTGTTAAGGGGCTTCACTACCGTCTCAAGAATGGTATCTTGATATACTTGTGTCGATGTTTTGATACCTTTCTCACAAAAGTATGGCTCTGTTACTCCTTCATAGCTAATACCAACTAACTAATACCAACAACACCAAACCATCACTGAAGTCGGAAGTACCCACGTCACACTCTGTCGTCTAATTAGAGCTTTGAACATAAATACGGTCATTTTGTTTGTTAAAATGTTGCTCAATTGTAAAAAATTTCTCATCCGTTAACAAAATTTTTCTGTGACTTCTCTTTGCGTACCGCTTCAGTACTTGTTTCTATTTTACCACCCTATTCTTTTTAAATTATAGATTAAGAAATGACCAGAACATATCTTATTATAATCATGGTCTCTAAGTCATCTTTTAAAATACGCGACATGGTTCTAGGTACTATCTTCATCTCCCGAAATAAAATCTTTTGCTTTCGGACAAGATTTCTTCGAATTCTTTCCCTTACTGCTTTGACCACCTTTTTCGTAAGAACACTCCGTGGACGGCCAAATCTTTTTCTGTCACAAACAGAAGAGGTCTCATTGTACCTATTAATAGCCCGGTACACAAACATTTTACTAATATCAAGCTTATGGAGAGTTTTAAATATTTCATTTGGTTCCATACCTACTTTGTGTAATGCACTCACAGCGATTCGGTTCTTATCATCCCGCTCCGTATTAATATCGCAAAATATTGTACTATGTATTGGCGCCAAAATGAGAAAACTCAAAGAATAATCATATAAAAATGAAAGATTCCAAATTTAAATGTAATATTGTGTTTATTTTTAATTGTAACATTGTTTATGGCCAGCCTAAGCATAGAAGAAGATTGTGATAGAATGATTGTTATATGATTTTAGAAGGTGTTATTTCTTAATTTGATGACGTTATCTGTATCTAATCTTCCTATGACGTGCACGTAATTATTCAAAAGGACTATGTAAGGTATTAGATTTTGTGTATAATATATTTATTAAACAAGGTTGCGTAAACTTTTTATGCTTCTCAGAAAAAAATACTACTTGGAAACCGTTGTAAGTATATGAAACTGTTACTGAATATAAAGGAAGTGAAAGAGATCTATTATCGAGAGATCTTTTTTTATATTATAGCGGGCAAACGAACAGGCGGGTCACCAGATGGTAAGTGATCACACCGACGTCCATAGACACTAGGAAAACCAGGGTAATCACAAGTGTGTTGCCGGCCTTTAAAAGAAGTGAACGCTCATTTCTTGAAGGTTTGTAAACTTAAGAATCTCACCGTGGGAAACCTGCACCCATCCAACTGGTGTGCATGACATTTAAGTTTTAAGCGGGTTGTACGATAGTCGAATGCAGCGGCAGGTATAAATCCAAACAACTCCTCTGAACACTCACCGTGGTAGATGTGATACAGGACGCAAAGATATACGATATCCCGATGCAGCGCCAATGAGTCGAGTTCATCGGATATTACTCCGTCACCGACGATTCGAGTCGCTCTACGTTGGATGCGGTCACACGGAAGCAGCTCATTGAGGCGCTCCAGTCCAAAGGTAAGAACAGTATTCCATGTGTGGGCGAACTTGCGCCTTATAAAATAGCAAACGATGTTCTGGACTGAAATACTGTCTTGCCTTATTAAGGGCACCTAGTGTTTTGGAGGCCAGCATTGCTTTGCTTTCCAAATGACCCCCAACCTGGATGTCACTAGATATGTCAACGCCGATGATACCAATACTGGGCTTGGCGACTAAGGGGGCTCCCTGAAAGCTAGGCATTGCGTCAAATTTGGTATTTTTTGTTGTAAAGGCTCAAATTTGTGTCTTTGTGGGGTTAAAATGGACGAAGTTCTCTCAATGGAAGAAGTCTACCCCAATACGAGACTTGGTCGAGTGAGGTCTCCATTTCGGACACATTTCTCTCTCTCTCAATTCTCCTTGCCTGTACGAAGTAATCTCCTTATTAGTCCTTCTTTGAGAAAATGTACCTTTCCCAGTAGCTTCAGCTATGTACTAAATAAGACCTTAGGTATAACAATTAAAAACGTACATGTCGTTTCCTTATTTTAATTGTTTGCTGTTACTTAACAACTTATTGTTACTTAATTACGAATGATATTTCGGATTTTATGATACATAATTTGATTGTTTTTTTTTGTCTTTACGAATCTATATAAATAATCGTCAATTGTCAAATGTATGTAAGCGCTACTATACCGAATAGCTAAAATTACTTGGCTAATTCTCTTTCTTTTCTTCTTTTGTTGTGTTTGTTATTCTCAGGGCAATGTTTGTATGAAGGAAAATGTATGAAAAGTAATACACAAAAATGAAAAAGATAGGTTCAAAAATCGCAATATAAAAAAGTGAATGAAGGGGATAGAAGAACACTAAGGAAATCTTTTAAAAAAATGAGAGAATTGACAGTTAGCGTTCAGTTGTTATTTAATTTCGCTACGTGGAGTTACTTATTAGTGTTATTTATTTTTTAGTACACTCATGCGAAGCCGGGGTAAGCAGCTAGTAATAAAATAAAAATGGTTATCAAATCGATACAAACATTACAATACAATTATAGCTATTATCCATTGATATAAAATTATACAGCTACCTTGGCCCCCAAGTTATATGGCTAAATGTTGCTTGTAATTAATTGAAATAATTGTCCTTCACATCCGTTTGAATAAATCAGACACGTACGAATAAGTAGGGACAACTGTTATTTTTGTTATTAAGTTTTCAGGAATTGTTCGTTCATCGGTAGTGTGACAAGATTATTCATGTATTGACCAAATTTTCTTTCAGTTTTAATTCTTGAAAGTGGAAACTTTCCTTAGGTTGCCAGTTACTTTTTTGTAAAAGGAATAATTTTAAATTTAAGTAGTTTGATAAATTAAAATCAGAATTTCAGTTTTTCTATCATTTGACACCCTTACAATCATGATGCGCAGACAATTCTACACGTAATTGTTCACAAGTTTAAATTTTTATCAGTGTACCTGTTCACAGACTATGGACATATCTGTAGATTAAATAGTTTCTGTTTTATATCTAAGTTGTAACATAGTCATTAATTGTGTTAATTAAAAAATACGGCAAAACGTATAATTTAGTTCGTTAATTTTAATGTAACTGCTGTAATTAATTCGTTGATGAGATTATCTGCTTGTAAAGTAATATGGAAATAAAACATTTGACCTTATTTTAATGGATGAAGTATACATTTATTATGCACATATATACGCCATTGTGTATAAGGTAAAAGTTAACAATGCTTAATTTTTTTTTTTTCGAACTGACTACGCTATTGACCAAGCAGGGTCTTCACCGGACTACTAAGGCGAGCGCTTAAGGCACTCAGCCGATTTTATTTTGACAACCAGCTCAAGGGTGCGCGGCACACTTCGGCTTTGGCTGTTGCATGATACATGCAATTCGTGGCCTATGTGAACTAACCTAAGCTAAGCTAACTATTCATACATATATGAGTTATTGAAACATATATGTGTACCAAGCATACATAACTCAATAACTCTTATATATATTTCGTATCGGATAATATTCTAAACTATTTCAGTTTGATAAGGGAAAAAAGATAAAACCCTTCCACTTGCATGTGTAAGCGTGTATGCTTGCACGTGTGTGGAGGTGATATGTGTAATGTTGTCGCAGTGATGTAAGATTTTGTGTCACTGTATCGCGTGAGCAGCGTACTCAAGGGCTCCACGCCGAGGGAACGGACCTAGGGTTAACAATGCTTAAAATAACTTAGTAATAAATACGGTAGTTTACCTAAGAGATGAAATTCCATACATATAAACATAGAGCTCATATTATTATCACTATCAAACATCAGCTGGCCGCTTTTGACTCCATTGAACGTCGTGCTCATCAGCATATCGGTGATGAAGCACTGTGGGAAGCAAGAATGCTTAATTTTGAGCATCAACAGCAAGTGGCTTGTCTCTCAGTATTTTAGAGGTTATAAAATAAAGTCATTTTTCGTTTCTGTCTAAGTTTTACCCCTAATTCTTCTAAATTACGCAACCGATTTTGATGTGATTTTAGCTGTCATTTAAAGAATTTTTCTTGGAAGATTTATATGTGTAATATAATACATATATGTTAGATTTATATAAATAAATTTCTCAATCTCAATCTTACATTGATAACGCTAAATCATATGAGATACATAACAATAATGTACTACAGAATTGTACATTTAAAAAATGCATACGATCGAATTTTACGATGCCACATTAGTATATAGCACACATGCGAAGCCGGGGCGGGTTGCTAGTACATAATAATTCAAGTTATTATCAACGTTTTCAGGCTACTTAAGGTATATTATATACTTATACACTTAGCAAATTTCAAAATGTAATTGTAAATTGAATAAAGAGATTCCTAATCTTTGATGATCAGCTAGAAATAAATTGTGAAACCAATAAATCAGAATAAAATAACTGTAATTCATAAATTTTAAAGATTTAATTTTATATATGTAATAGTTTGTGATGTTGTTGACTGATTTAACAAAGAAGGAAAGATGCTAAACTGTACTATGTTCTATAAAATGACTAATTACATAATAGGTGGATTAGTCTTGGGCGTAGGATTAGAGAAAGGTAATTAGGAGTTCTCAAACCTAGAACATTGTTTATGGAACACGATAGTCTTTTTAACGGTGGCTAAATAGGTCATCTCATACATAGAATATAATTTATAGAACATTTAAGTTTTTTTAACGGTGGCGTAGTAATGTGAACTAACATTATAAGGTAATAAGCGTAGGAATAGAGAGAGGTAATTATGTTTTCTCATACACAGAACATAATTTCTGGAACATGAGTCTTTTCAACATTGGCGTATTAAACGTGAACAAATATTACAATGTAAATTGTAATGATGGTATAATTATTATTAATGATTTAAACTACAAACACAAGTAAATCTTTTATAATACTCCTCTGTTGTATTAACAAAATATTCTGCAATATAATTGTGAGGATCACGTTAACTTTACTTAACAATTGCTGTAATTTTGGCTTCAAATCGTTAAACCTGTGTTCGTTCGAGTCGATCTTTTGCCAACAGCTCAATCTATAACTCGGTTAATAACTATTGGTGTGTTCGAGAGACGTGTGTCGGCCTCACGTTTGAGTGATCGCATAACAAAAACATAAACACAAAGCAACCCCGCTGCCTATAAATGGAATACTTGGATTCTACAGCAACAGTATCAGATCGAGTACAACGTGTGCTGTTGGGTTTGAGGTAACATCAATATTGTTAACAAATAATTCAACACTGAAATTATTTAACTAAGACGTCGATGTTACTTTAGTTTGAATTTCAATTTATATTAAAATAATTTTCTAGATCATTACAACCAAATTTATAAATTGAAATCTGCAATTCTGAAAAATTTACTTTTCAGAATGTTACGCTTCGGAATATTTGCAGTAATATGCTTTCTTCTTACCTTCGGAAGCTCCCAGCTTTTTGCTGCTGCGGCTATTGTGACCCCTACACCCCCTACTATAGTTCCGACTTCTAACCCCTTTGACTACTCTAGAATCAATAATCCGTACTACAATAATCCTTATTATAAAAATAATAATAACCCGTACTACAATAACCGATATAACAACAATAATCCATACTACAATAATCTTTATAATCAATATGGCGTAGGCCCTACAGTACCCATATTAACGTATACTAGTGAAAATACAGGTGATGGAAATTATGCATTCAGGTGAGTGTTTTCGATAGTTAATTATTGTAAATGTTAATTCATCTCTGTAGATACACTTAGTTTACTAATTTCAGTTACATTTATGTGTATTTATTAAAGTTGTGTTTAAAGTTTTATTATTTATGTTAATAGTAGCGTAAAAGAGTATTCTATGTTTTAGTACTTGCAATATTGGATATTTGAATCGCAACGCATGCAACGCACTTGCGACTCACTGGTGTTGCTATGGACGGTGGTGATCGCTTAATATCAGGTGTCCCATTTGTTCGTTTGCCGCCTATGACATAAAAAAATGTGGTCCAAGTGAATGTTACGCCTCGATTTAGCATTAACCCAACATTTTTTTTTATTGTAGCTCAGTAAAATCACTTCACTGTGCCTGTTGGTAAGCACAGTACAATCCAAAACAATGGCGACCACCGCGTGACACAGTATCCATCACCGGTCGCCACTGTCACGCCGGCCTGCGAAAGGATGGATATGCACAGGCTGATCCCGAAACGCGACCCGCAGAAGCGAATCACTATGTCGGGCTTTTTCGCCATCGCCTTGTTCGTTATTCAGCAGGGTGCACCACGTGCAGATGAGGTTGCCTTGGATGTCTCAAGTACATAGTAACATAGTACTTGTTGGAATATAGTGATAGGTACTAGGAATATATATTCAAATTGAGGCTGCCAGTGACTTAGAGACAAAATAGTAAAGTAGGTTTTAAAATAATACAATGTTTTATCGCGATTATTTTTTGATTAATATATATCTCATGTAAATAAATGTATTTTTAGTATAATAAAAAAAAAGTCTAAATAACGAAGATAGTGGCATAATTAAATATTTATGTATACACACTCATGCTATATGTAATTATTTTAGTTTTACGACGGGTGATGGGAAACAAGCGCAAGAAAATGGATTTCTAAAAGATGCTTACATCGATAATGTTGGTAATCCTCAAGGCACACAGGTAACTCTGGATATTGTAATTTTGGATTTTAAAATAAGGTTTTGTTTAGAAGAGTAAAATCTATATGTAGAATTAAAAAATAACAGTGTAAACGCTCTGCTTTGTATATAATGTTAGTAGGGTTTTCTTCTTTACGAGTAGTTTTTTAACAGCTTCGTGAATTGTTTTTTGGTGTCCGCATACATGTATCATAGTAGCAATGGATTTTAGTATTGCAACTTGTTAATTTCTTAAAATATAAATAGCGTAAAGGAAATTAAGGTGGAATTAATTTTGATACAGAAATGCTCTAATGTTTTACTAACAACAAAATATTACTAATAAGACGATTTCATAGTATAAACGTGTCTTATAAACTTATGTCGTATTATTACAAAAAAGTTAAATACTTGGTTTAAAAAGGTTTCGTAATAAATGGACCTCGCTTGCCCGAGGCAAGTTCGCGTTATCCTTTTTCACAAGTTTAACCTAACGTAACCAAAGCGAGACAAAAGAGCAACATGGCGAACATTCAGCTACCGCGATGCATTTAATACCTTGTTAAAGCCAGGGTTCAATACGTATTTAACTTTTTTGTAATAACACCGATGAAGTCATTGTACTGTAGTGTTCATATCCTGAAAATGTTATACCATTTGGCAATTATTCTTTGGATGGATAAGGTTCATTTACTATATTTTTGTGTTGTAAAGTTTTCGACGATTAAATAATGATTTCAAAAATAATATTCAACTTTATCGGTACAAAGTTATTAAAATATCAATATTTTTCAGGTTGTACAAGGTAGTTTCGCGTATGTGTCACCTGAAGGTACGCCTGTACAAGTTAGTTATGTTGCCGATGAGAGAGGTAAGTAAATCTATTTTAAAAGTTATTATTAATAAAATGTTTACCTACGGCTTAATATAACTTACACGCAATTTAACAGAAACGGTTAGTAGTTTTTTGTATATTAAATGTACTTTAAGTAACATCTTAAGCAATGAAATGATAAAATCAGTACAGAATATTATTAAATTGATTAGAAGCAATATACTATAAAAGTTGCGCGCGTCACTCACAAACTATTGGGTAGATTTCGATCTCATTTCCCTGTATATCTTTCGTACTTGTTCTTTATAAGAAAAATTTCTGGCTAATTTATTTAATATAAAGCTATTATTGTTTTAAGAAACTACGACTGTGCGTTTTCTACACGCGTGTGAAAAAGTTGGAAAAGCGCTCTCGTGCTTATAGAATATATTGTTAAGATAACGCAGAGAAAAAGCGGGAATCGGCTACTTGAAAATATTATTTGGTTATTTACAGTTGTAAAAACTAGTTGATTTAGCTATTGTTTAATAATATAAATGGGTATTTAATTTTGATTTAATAATAATAACACAGAATATGAAAAAAATGCGTATATTTACAGGCTGTATATGCCTCACTTATTTGTGTCCTTTGTGAGAGAAGGTGTATGCTTATTTACTATACCATAGTACGATATATTGGTTATTTTATACGCGAAGTCACGTTCTAATTAGAAAATGTATGCAGAATGTATTCAGAAAATACGAGTTTTGAATGAATTGACGATTATCAGAGATATATATGTACCTATTTAAGAAATAAATATATTTTAACCATTTCAACACAGTTTTAACATTTTTATATATTTTGTTATAAAGTATGGATTTAAATAAAATACACGAGGAGGAAAAACCTTTCATCTGTGAGAAACGACACGGACTGAGTTAATTTCTTTGGTAAATTCGTGTTTCAGCAAAAGTTTCTCATTAAATATGCAATTGTTAAAAAAATTTTGGAGAAATTTGGAGAAATTGTTCATATTTATGGGGTAACAATATTTGCAATAAAAAAAAGTTTGAAAAAAAAAAGATCTATCAGAAAACGAATTCAAATCGTCATGCCGTGTGTGGAGTTTTAATATTAGGTCTTTACCTATGAAATTGCCGTTTTGTATGACAAAATTTAAACGAATTTTTTTCATGTATTTTTTGTTTGTATTAATCGAAGTTATCACGCATGCAATCAATGCATCTTTGCCAACGCAGTGGCAGTTTATTGATGCCCTTCTTAAAGAAATCAGCTGGACGGGAGGCAACAAATTCTTCAAAGGCATTTTGTACTGCCTCTCGGGTATTGTTTTTTTTCCGCCAAGGAGTTATCCAAATTCTGGAAAAAGTAGTAGTCTGTAGACACAAGGTCTGGTGAGTAGGGCGGATGACGGAGAACTTCCAACACCAATTCTTGCAACTTGGAGACCGTCTGCTGTGCAGTATGAGGTCGCGCGTTGTCGTGCAGGAGCAGCGGATACGAACGATTGACCAATGCTGGTTGGAAATGTGTCAGCTTTTCCATTGTATTCAGTTCTTCACAGTACACATCTGCAGTAATGTTTACCCGTTTGATAAGAAGCTGTGATGAATCACACCGGCGCTAGACCACCAAACAGTGACCATCACTTTTCTAGGGGTAAGTTTTCGTTTAGGGCATTGTTTAGGTGCTGAACCAGAATCCAACCAACTTGCTGAGCGCTTGCGGTTATCAAACAGAATCCATTTTTCATCGCAGGTAACAATGCGGTTCAAAATTCCTTCATTTGTGTGTCTGTTGAGCAGTGCAAGGCACGTTTCGACGCGTACTTCGCTCTGACGATCATTGAGTTCGTGGGGCACCCATTTGTCAAGCTTTTTTACCTTGCCAATTTGACGCAAATGGACCAATATTATTTTGACGCTAACGTCGAAAGCTGCTGCTAATTCAGCCGTAGATTGTATATCATCAGCTTCCACAATCGCCTTTAATTCGTCATTGTCAACCAAAGTCTTCGGACGACCGCGAGGTTCATCTTTCAGGTTGAAATTCCCAGAATGGAAGCGAGCAAACCAATAGCAGATGGTGCGTTGGTTTGTAGTATTAGCTCCGTAAACGTCGTTGATGTTGCGTGCCGCTTGTGCCGCGTTGCTGCCACGACGGTACTCATATTCCATAATTACTCGAATTTTTAACGTATCTATGACGACAAAAAAGATTGAAATGCGATGAAAATGTAACACTAATCAATAAACAAATGACTACTATTGGAAAAAGAATTCCATGTTTTTAATTAAAATTAATGTGAAATTAGAATTCTTAGCCAAACAAAAATTATTTTGATTTGTAATGGCCAGTACTACAGAACGGCAATTTCATAGGTAAAAACCTATTATTTAAAAAAATCTTCTTGCGTTTTCCATCACGAGTTAACTTTTTAAAGGGCGTGGTCAACAATTTAATTTTTAACGACCAGCCTCATGTAGGTGCTAAACAAATAAATATGTCAAATTGTCCAGGATTTAGACCATCGGGCCCGCAAATCCCAGCCGACGGCAGCGCTCCAACTCTACCGGTTCCAGTAAACGGCGACAACAATCTTTATAATCCAGCTTACAATCGTTACAATCCTTACAACCGGTACAATAATAATAATTATAGAGGTTACAACAGGCCTTACGATTCACGATTCCCGTATGATTCCTCCAGGTACAATCCATATTACAATAATTATAACCCTTTTTTGTCTGTTGCACAGAATAATGGTGCAAAGAAAACTACCTCATAATACAATTCAAGTTGCTATTTTGCGACGATGTTGACTTACTCGATGTCACAACCAAGTGTTAATATCATAAGTTCTTGATACTTATTGTAAAAAATAAAATATATGGCTTGTGGTTACGTGTTTGTTCTTGTTATTTAAGGCCAAGGACACATATCCTACGTTATAACGCCTAAAAATTAGTTATGATACGTGATTTCTAGTTTCAATAACGCTAAGTTAAAATAATTACATAATGAAAAAAATGAAAATTGTAAAAACAATTGATCTTTAATGCAAAAAAACTATTACTATGTACGTACCAATAGACTAATGTAAAATGAATTGTGACTATTTCTTATATTTTTGCTCAATTTTCATTAATAATAGTAGTAGTTAATATATCGTCGTGTGGAAAAGTTTGATAAATAAAACAGGAAAATTGTGTCGTCCATAACTCGCTCATTATGAAGGTTGCTTACGTCAAGTTGTTTCTTTCTAAACTACCTAATGTTATTTATAAAACATGTATTGAATGCGTAACATATAGTGACTTATAAATTTTTGAAATAAGAAAATAATTCAATTTCATGAATATAATTAAACATTTACCTTATAGATAAAGTGATTTTTTTATCTATTGAACGTAAAAGGGATAGATAACTAATATTCTATTTAAAAAAAAAAACTTCTCTTTAAGTAGCTGTACCCGCAGCTACGTACGTGTGGAATTAAATGAGATAAAAACTGATTTGTAAAATTATAGGTAGGTAATTAGGTATATTAAATTCAACATTCAAGATTTGACCAAGCGTTCCTCTTTGTGAACAGTTCTATTATCCGAGACACAGCGTGTTACTACAGTATTCAGTCGTAGCTCACACTCTTATCGTAATATATTTGACTTCCGGGACAATGTAGTAATCAAAGTTACCCGCACCTAAGACACATTCTTATTTTTATGTGATCGACATGCGGTCCTCTAAACTATGTATTTAAATTAACAAATTTAGCCATTTGCTATCAAATTTTCTAAGCTAGTAAAGTTTTCAGTCGCTCTCATTTGGTAGCTCACTGATTCGTTTTACTGTCACCTAATGTTATTCCAGAAGTACTCCCCATTTACGACCAGACCTTTACTTATAACTAAACTGTAATACAAGACAATCCTAAGTTGACCTTCTTAATAATAAGATGTAAGAAAAATCTGTTCGTAACATTACTCGTAAATTTAACAAAGTAAAATAATTTTACACAATAACCAATATTAATAAAAAAAAATAATAATAATAACATGGAACTTGTTCAATAATGAATTTCAAGTACATACCATCCAACACACCGAAGGAAAAACCCATTAAGATAAGATTTTTTTATTTTCTCGAACTGATTACACTATTGACCTACCAAGGTCTTAACAGCTTCACCGGACGACTCATTAAGATAAGATCTTTATTGGATGTAAGATGTTTATTGGATACTAGCGGACCCGATCGACGATATCCCGCCCTGATAATAAAAAAAACTTTGACAAATTTTATAATATGTACTGATTATAATTTTATATCAAACTAGCTGACCCGTGCGACTTCGTCTGCACCAAATCGGTTATTACCGGTTTCGATTGTACTTTTAAACGCGAAAAATCTAAATACATCTCAAAACCCGATTGCAGCGATACCTACTGTTTCAAATTGTGAATCCCAAATATCCAGGGACTCACTCAAACATATACCCAGTTGGTATGTGAGAAATATTTTAAAATATGCTTTGAACCCGTTCGCAGCATCACCTACCAGGTCCAATTAAGATAACAAATAACCTACATATATTGCCGATAAATGTCTTCCCAGTACGTTGTCCCAGTAACTTCTGTCCCAATAAGCCTACAACCCGTTCGTAACATCATCTACCGGGTTCAATTAAAATAAAAACTAACCTACGTATATTGGCAGTAATGTAAAAAAAGCTTGAGAGGTCCATGGACCTCCAGTTGGAACGTAGTTCCTTTCCCTTTTTTGTAGGCGTTTACTATACGCTCAGTATAGTTTACATTATAAAATATCAAGTTGATAAAGTTAAATTGTAATTTAAACGTTAAAATATATTCATAAAATAAATAATGATAAATTAAACACTGAATGACATAATAACTATTTTCAACTTGTATTAAAACTTTTTCACACTACATTGTATTAAAGAAAAACATAAATATTAAAAAGATATGAGGAAGTAGCATATGGAAATATAGCTTAATTTTTTAGCTAATCCGTCTGCTATATATAGCACAAAGAAAATTTACCAAAATTCATCAAGAATATCATGAACTACATTTTTTTTACTTTCGTCCGTTATGGAGAGGAGGAAGGGGAAGAGAGGTGGGCCTCTCCGGTGCTCTCACTAATCGAACGAAACGCACTAATGCAAGCATTGTTACTTCCCGTCGGCTTTTTGTTAAAGGGTGGTACTACCCCCGGGCGAGCCGACCCATTCATCCTGAAACCAGTAATAGCTTCAGCGTGGCTCTACCCCCTACCAAAACCTATGTATAGAATAACTTAGTTATAACTCTAGCTTAGCGCAACACTGGCTGTATAATAAAGATAGCCATAATTGTGGAAGAGCCTGGTTAACAAAATGAAATATGTTCTTTGCAAGGGAAAAAATAAAATGGTTTGAAATGAATTATTTTGTTTATAAAGAATATCACCAGGCACATTATTGTCAATAACAAAATTGTCTGGCAGTGAAAAATTCATGTTTTTAATAGCGTATAAACGTTAAACTTATAAAAGTTACTGACAAAAAATGTTCCTTAAATTATTTATAAATCAAAATGTTGATCTGTAAAGGTGTAATTCGCATTAAAAAATACAACGTTAACCGGCTACCAGGTATCCTGAATCGTGTTTGGAAGGGCATAATATATCTTCATATTAAAGAACCAACTTTTCTTAAATTCTCGTTCTTCCAACGTTGCTGGCTCTTATACTAAGGTGTCGCAAAAAAGTCTAGTTACATTAACTAATTTCTTTTCTTTCGTTATCCTGGAGAACCCCTTGCGTTTTATGGGTCAAAAAGTATCCTAAATGTAACCTTGTAATGTACAGATTTGGCTTTGTTACAGTTTTATTATAGTATAGATAAATAAATAAATCTTGTCACCTTTGTTTAGCAAACATTTTTTTATACAATGAAATAAATGTAACAACATAAGTGACAGTTTCGTCTACATAAATGTTTTATACGTGGTCGATAATTACGTATATAAATGTCATGTAGGCGTAGCTCAGTTGTGACGTACGGTGCTTTAAATGTTTCGACGGGCCCGACGGTTCGAATCACGGTTGTCGTTTTTTTTTGGTATTTTTTTTTAAAGTAGCATATGGAAATATAGCTTAATTTTTTAGCTAATCTGTCTGCTATATATAGCACAAAGAAAATTTACCAAAATTCGTCAAGAATATCATGAACTACATTTTTTTTACTTTCGTCCGTTATCCTGGAGAATCCCTTGCGTTTTATAAGATAAAAAGTATCCTAGATGTAACCTTGTGATATTGGTTATAACTGTGCCAAATTTCATCTAAATTGGTTCAGTACTTTCAGAGTGATTCGTGTTTAAAGGTATAGACAAACAGGCAGATCCTGGAGAATCCATTGCGTTTTATGGGACAAAAAGTATCCTAAATGTAATCTCGTAACATTAGTTATCACTGTGCCAAGTTTCGTCAAAATCGGTTCAGTACTTTCCGAGTGATGCGCGTTCACAGGGACAGACAGACAGACAGACAGACAAAAATTTTAAAAGGGTTAGTTTTGGCTTCTATATCGATAACAAAGCCTACCCCGATCAAAATTTTCAAAAAATATTTAATGTACAGATTTGACCTTGCTACAGTTTTATTATAATATATAGATATTAGATAAATTCATTATAATTTAACAAATACAAAACCAATAGTAGACGCCATACAATACATAATTTTATTAATTTAATTTACTTTCATAACGTTTACCAAAAATATACCGTCGAGAATATTATGAATGTTTTAAATAAAAACAAATACGACAAACATAAAAATAACTTCGCATCATTTAAATTCAAAATATTTCAAACTATTAAATATTTAAAATATATTAGTTTAAGAGATAGATTAATGGACATATACGTTGCATTGCACTTCCGTTAGGAGCTTGTTTAAGTCAGTTGAGTTTTAGTTGTTGTTCTGATCTCTCATGCCCGGTTTCTGAGGTACTTTAACTGTAGTTTATCTGTTCAATAGCGTTATCGGTTCGATAACTTATCAAATTTCGTTTCTGAACACACAATCATACGATAAATGTCAGTAAAACTCAACGGGCCATTTGACAGTTTATCTTATAGATAACTTTGTTGAGTCAATAATTGTTGGTAGTTTAACCGAGTATCTCAGAAACCGGGCGTGATAGATGTACTACAAGGTACAATAAATATTTCAATGACATTAATATCTTCCAATTAAGTCGGTATCAGTTTCTGAAGTCGGTCCAGTCCATATAGAATAAGATTTAGGTGGCATACAGGAAAAATAAAAACAAATATCAACCACAACACATTCAGGCAGACTCACGCACACACGCAACACAAACTCTCTATAAAGTAGAAATTAGTTCAATTTGGTTGGTTTACCACAAAACCATCTATTTGTTCTCTTCCCTCCATATCACGAAAGTATTTATAACAATAAAAATGCTCGGTCCCTTGAAATTCGTCATAAAGAGTTTACACTGCATTACCTACACAAAATTCTAAACAAACTTACACACTTCTTCCTTCTGACAAGACATTACTTCATAATTGACACTTTGTAATTATATTCACGTGTTTTTAAAATGCCGTGACTGCACTGTGAAGTACTTTAAAATAAACAAATATGTATACATAGTTACGAATACGGAGAATATAAGTTCGCGATTGCATACATAGCTTTATACATGGGATGAGCCGAGAGGGTAGCGAATAGTGAGGTACTTGCTGAATCGACCCTCGCGTTTTCTCAAGATGCAATCTCGCCGCAGGAAATAAGATATTTGCGAAGACGCCGCGAGGACGCCCGCCAAAGTAAATGTAGTGGAAATTTTCTTATTAGAATATCTATTTTCTTATTCAAATAGTTCATAGGCGAAGGAATTAATCCATACTGCCAATTCTGAAGTTATGTGGTATGTATCAAAGCTAACATTTTCAAAGTTTATTTTGTTTTCGTATTCAAAATTTTATATTACTTTTATTTCCAATTTTTTATTTGTTCTATATTACGTATTATAAAAATAAAGTTTGTGTATGTACAATTAAAATAACAACTTTTTGATGAATGGATATGGCTTCAAATGACCAAAAAAAACTTTTTTTATACTTTGTCTATATTTTTATATTTTGTCTGTTTGTTTGTTTGTTCTGGGTAATCTCCAAAACGACTGGACCTATTTTAACGGGAATTTTACTTTTTACTGCCAGATAACCGAAATTATAGCGGGTGACATATTCTATTTTATTTGTCCACGGCTTCGTCCGCATTACTTTGGGCCGACTTTCACGGGGTATTCACTGGTAGATAACAGACCTTATAAAAAATAATTTAGGTTTTTTATTCCCCTTGGGACGCAGTGGAATATCCGTAATGCTTGAAATGATTTTCACGGGACTTTCACTGGAAGATAACTAACCTTATAAGAAGTAACTTAGACAATTTTAATTTGATTCTCAAGACTTCGCCCGCAATATCCTACTATCTCTTAATTGATTGGACCGACTTTCACGGGGCTTTTACGGGCAGATAACTAGCGGGCTCGGAAGAAGTTATACGGACGGAGACGGATAATAAAATGAAAACCTTGACAAATTATACCTAAACCTTCCCCATAAATTATCATTCTATCTACTGGTGAAAACAGCATGAAAATGGTAGTTTTTGACTTTATCGCGAACAGATAAGCTGACAGAGGACTTTTTTTAACCGACTTCGAAAAAGGAGGAGGTTACAATGTTCGGTTGTATGTATTTTTTTCATGCATGTTAATCGATATTTTAGTTAATTATAAACCGATTTTAATGATTCTCTTTTTATTTGAATTGGTACACTACGTAGTGATTGACTGCTACCTATGTATTAGTCCAAGTGAAATTGATGACGTAAGACGTGTGCCTTACTGACTCCAAGAATAAATATACATAATTGAAAGTAATATATTGCTATAATAATTGAGTTATGTAGAAGCAAACGTGGTACTTAAGTGAGACAATTGGCCGCCAAATTGACCAAAAAGATGATATAATTCATATTACATACAAATATATGACTTTCAATTATGTATATTTATTCTTGGAGTCAGTAAGGCACACGTCTCACGTCATCAATTTCACATGGACTAATACGTAGGTAGCAGTCAATCACTACATAGTGTACTAATTCAAATAAAAAGAGAATCATTAAAATCGGTTCATAATTAACTAAAATATCGATTAACATGCATGAAAAAAATATATACAACCGAACATAGTAACCTCCTCCTTTTTCGAAGTCGGTTAAAAAAGTCCTCTGTCAGCTTATCTGTTCGCGATAAAGTCACATGTGAAATTGATGACGTGAGACGTGTGCCTTACTGACTCCAAGAATAAAAATACATAATTAAAAGACATATATTTGTATGTAATATGAATTATATCATCTTTTTGGTCAATTTGGCTGCCATATTGTCTTATTTACCACGTTTGCTTCTACATAAGTCAGTTATTATAGCAACGTATAAGAATAACTTAAGTATATCGACAATACGGGCATATTATATCTATCTATAAAATAAAAGATTTAAGATATATTGTTCGATAATATATAGCTTATAATCTTCATTACTTTCTTATATAGTGTTAGTGAGTACTGAGTTTGGTATATAGTAGGTTGAAGTTCCAGTTATGTTGCTGATGATAAATCCCATCCCACTCGATATACTATTTGTATTCATATATCTAATGTACACGTTTCATGTTACAGTTGGCGTGAGTGTCGTAGTTACAAATGTTTTTGAAAAAACTTTTCTGTAATGTACACACCCACTCACAATTTTCCATTTCTTTAATACATTTTTTAAAAAGCGCGTACGGAGTCGCGGGTAACAGCTAGTATTACATAAAATAATAATAATAACATGCAACTTACAGGCGTAGTAGCAAAAAGCATACATATATAAATTAGAAGCAAACATAAACATATACATATTACAAAAACAAGCAGCTATACACACATGCACAATAATAAATAAAGTTTTAGGAGACACCGTGTTCATAAATTCAAGGGAATCTGAACCTCCTCTTCCCTGAAGGATTAAGAACTAAACCGAGTCAAGAACTCGAGAGAAAACAATTTTTCAAAGAAATAAAATAATAAGTAAAATATTCCATTATCGCCATCTATAAATTATACGAGTATATAACTATACGAGTATATCATCTATCAAAACACTAAAAATGTAATTTAACAATTGTAGAAACAATAATAAAACTCAAATACTGAATAATCTATTTTAACTGTACTTAGTGCTAAGCTCATTCGTATTATTAACATAATCTTTACGTTAATATTTTTTTATCTGCACTACCAACAATATTTATTTTCTCCACGATACTGCTGGTTAGCTGGAAAAAAAATCCTTGTGGCATTTTACTGGTATCTTTTTTTTTCTCGAACTGACTACGCTATTGACCTGGTACGGTCTTTACAGCTTCATCGGACTACTAGGCGAGCGCTTAAGGCACTCAGCCGATTTTATTTTGACAACTAGCTCAAGGGTGCACGGCACACCTCGGCTTGGGCTGCTGCCGGATACATGCATTTCGCGACCTATCTGAGCTAACCTAACTATTCATATTTAAATGAGTTGTTGAAACATATATGTGTACCAAGCATACATACCTCAACAACTCTTATATATATTTCGTATCGGATAATTTTCTAAACTGTTTCAGTTAATAATAAATTAATAAGGGAAATAAAATAAAACTCTTCCAATTGTGTAAGCGTGTATGCGTGCACGTGTGTGGAGGTGACATGTGTAATGTTGTCGCAGTGATGTAAGATTTTGTGTCACTGTATCGCTCGAGCAGCTTACTCAAGGACTCCACGCCGAGGGAACAAACCTACGCTTGAGCCGCTGCCGAGGGGGCCTAATCTGGTGTGCGGGAGCGAAATTGACCCCCAGACCACGTCGGCGTGATCTGTGGATACGCGGGCGTGGGCGTGAACACGCTCTGTTTGGAGAGACAGGCTGATACTGATTGTTCAATGCCGTTATTTAATCGGGAAGATCAGTAAAAATATCTCGCGGACGTTTTTTTATAATGCGCAGCGGATACCACTAACGGATTGGTATGATTCGCGGCTTTTTCAAAATAATTAATCGTAAATGATTTTACGTACGCCCAGATAGAAGGAATCTCTAGGTTCCTATGGAGATCGACTCTCCGGACGTACCACGGGGCACCGGTCACCTTACGCAATGATATTCGTTAATTCAAAACGCACCTGGGACATCAGATCAAAGCGGAATTTACGAAAATTAGCTAACAAACACAAATATAATTTTACTATTATCTATAGTCTCTCTTTTAATATCTTTACGACGTCAATTAGTTTAAATTGATAGTGACAAGGACTTGCATGTCGATCATATAAAAATAAACACGTGTCTGAGGCACGGATAACTGTTCTTTTGAGTACCATACTGTGTTCCGAGAGTCAGACACATTCAGATGATTTTATTTATCACTATTTTTGCACAATACAGTGCATACTATACCAAATTTTATCAAAATAATTTCTGCGTGATACGCATACAAACAATGCTATAGAAGGACAATAGGAAAATTCTAAAACTCCACAGAATATTTTTATTTAATATCATATCTTGTGATGTACTGATTTTGTCCTTTTATTATAAGTTTTACTATGAGTTTTATTATAAGTAAGATATATATAAATATATATAGAAATGTAAATATCTATGCAAAACATATCCTACTATTACTACGATCTATAAACTATTACCATATCAAACATCAAAATACGTACAGTGGCTTTTACGTGATGCGAGTATAAACGATAGTCATCATTTAAACCAGTTTTCCGCTTGATACTCAATGGTACTAAGTACATTTTTGTATTTAGTAGATTTTTTTGGCTTGACTATCCGCTATTCGTCTGACGGGCTTTTTTTACGTCAAAAGGAGCCAAACGAACAGGTGGGTCACCTGATGTTAAGTGATCACCACCGTCCATAGACACTAGCAACACCAGAGGTGCGTTGCCAGCCTGTGTATGGGGGAGGGGTAGAGAAAGGAGAAAGGGGAAGGGAAAGGGGGAAAGGAGGTGGACCTCCGGCGCTCTCACTGACCGAACGAAACGCAACAATGCAAGCACTGTTACTTCACGTCGGTGTTCTGTGAGAGGGTGGTACTACCCCGAAGGAGCCGAACCATCCATACTGAAACTAGTAGCAGCTACAGCGTGCCTCTACCACCTTTGCAGCTTCACCGGGTTTTTCCGGGAGAGCATCAAGTGTGCAAAGGCGTACGTCGACTCCGGCTGTCGCATTGCACGCAATATCGTATATCGATCTGAACTATTTATGCAAGCTAATCTAACCTTCCACTCTGAAGCGGAATTTCCTATTCGAACAATAATCTCGGATGATGTAAACTAGCATATCTGGGAAGCGAAAGTGACGTCACTTGTAAACGAGTACGGTGTGCGAAATATTATCTTTAAAAAAAAGACAGCGAGAGTACGATACGGTAAGCTGTGTTCTATAAATCTGTGTAAGATGTGCTCCGTGAGTACACCTGAACTGCTCAGGTCGCGACAGTTCTAAGTCGGAGATTGAGTATTTAGATATTCGTAAATGCTATATTACGTTTTGTTAACTAAATCTCTTCAGTTCAACAGGTTGGCATTATTCCATTGTTACGTGAACCTATCGGTGTGGTCATATAGTATTAGTCTTTATTACTATAGTAATAAAGTTTAAAATATTAATAACTTTTAACTATGCATACATTGTGCAAATAATATACACCCATAGCCCCGGGCTTGTATTAATCAATATGCCAATAGAGAAACATAACAGAAATATTTCGATAGAAATAAGCACTTAACGGACAGGAAATTTCAAGCAATAAAATATGTAAAACGTTGTACGATGACGAACAATGTAAATCGTGAAGATAAGTCTCATATAAAAGTCGTTTGTGAATGCACGTGTGATATTTTTATATACATTTTTTGACAGGCTCCTAATGTGATTATGATACTATTTATTTTATATCTATGATTAAAAGTAAGACTATCTATAACGATTTAGGTATTTATTACATCAGTAAACAGTATGATTAATAAATGAGATACGTTTACTTAACATATTAATAGGACATTTATATTCATAAATAGACATACGTGAATGTCTATTTTTTGACACATGTTCTGTAACCTAGCTATAGTATAAAACAAAGTCCCCCACCGCGTCTGTCTGTCTGTCTGTTCGCGATAAACTCTAAAACTACTGAACCGATTTTCATACGGTTTTCACCAGTGGATACAGTGATTCATGAGGAAGGTTTTAGTATATAATTTGTCAAGGATTTTTTATAGTTAAGGCGGGACAGCGCCGGCCGTGCCCGCTAGTATTAGCTATAAATATCTGTACAAATAAACAACGTTGAAATGTCTGTTTGTAATATAAAAATAACAACTTTTTACTAAATGGACATGACAGTATGTACGTTACTTAGACAAAAAATTTAACTGTATGTTTCGACTAATCTTCAAAATGGTTGAACCAATGTTGATGGGACTTTTACTGGCAAATAGTTGTTATTATAAAGAGTAATTTAGATAGTTTTATTTTAGAAAAAAATAGGGTTACGCTCAACTATAATACTTTATAAAGATACAAACGCAGATGAAGCCGCGGATGGATGCTAGTTGAGATGACATTTCTTAGCATTTCATAAATTCTCCTTGCGGGTGTTGGATCCATCGCGTTGTAGAGAGGAGAAACCCAGCCAGCGCCTGAAACGCACGACCTAAGTGTAAGCTTACGGGGCCCCTTTATAATGCGCATCTACGCTCACTCTCACTACCACCACTTTCCCTGTTTACCCAAATATGGAAAGATTCTAGTAATGATTCTTTGGATATTCAACAAACAACTTGTGGTTGTTCTTTATAGGCCTAGGTCTTTTAATAGTTATAAAGTGACTTTGTTAGTAATTCTCTCGCTCGCACTTGTAATGCAAACGACATAATATTTTTTTCATTACCTCATTTGTTAGGTAGTAGGTACATAATATTTGTTGATACGACGATACCAGCGGCGGCGGCCATAGTGCTCGCTGGCTCCCTTCCCTGGGAGTTAGAGGCGGAAGTGTTTGACGCGGAAACTGATGGGGGAGCCTTTTGCTTCTAGGGAGATAGAGGGGAGAAGAGTAAGTGCTCGAGGGGATGTAGTTGTTAGGTGGAGGCGGTACCGGATACACGATCGACGCCATCCGCCTGGTCTTGCCAGAGTAGATGGGGAGGTGTTAGGGCTCCCTGTCGTCTGGTGCAGGTACTGACTGGGCATGGTGCTTCGGATAACACGCAGGGAGTCAATTGCTATATGCCACGAGTGCGGTGGTCAGCCGGAAACCACGCAGCACACACTGTCTGAGTATGCAGTGTGGAAGGAGCAACGCCGCACTCTGACTGTGGCGGTAGGCCAGTATCTATCGCTGTCGAGCGTGGGGAAAGCCATGCTGAGCAGCGAGTTTGTTTGGGATGTTGTGGCCTCATTCTGTGAGAAATTCGTCTCGCATAAGGAGGCGGCGGAGGGGCCCGCGAGGAGGTCCCTCTGAGCTATCCTGTCCACCAACGAACGATCGGTGGTTGAGTTCTAGCAACCCAAAGACACTGCTTCGTGTATGATTTCGAGTAATCTATCGTGGCAGCGTGAGTTCACCTCTTGTGAGGAGCATCTTGTATCCCACCAGCAGGAGTACATACAGATGTGCCTATTACCTCTCCACACATTTAATTATTTATTAAACTACTTATAATAATATTTATTTGTATCAAATATTTAAGTATGAACTCTGTCAATCAATAAAGAGAAGTTTAGCTGCCGTTATCCGTTTGTTTTTCATTAATAATAATATTATTTCTTATATAAAATAACTTTATACATTTGCAGTATTTTTATTAAAGGTCTCCAGTTTTGGAGAATTGATAACCCAATAAAAATCCTTCAAAGTAATATTGTACGTAATACGGCTTGATAAGTAATTTCAATATTTTGTCTTAAAAAACCTTGTTAAATTATGTCACAATTGCATTCTTGCAACTGGTTTTGTAAAGATTCGCCTGCACCGATGCTTCTTCGCTTGAAGGTTAATTTTATGGCTTTTTATTCTTTTTGCGTAATATGTCCTACATTTCCATATTTGTGCATATATATAGGCATATCTATACATATATATGTTTATATTATATTACCCATGTATTAGCTCGCTTATATAGCTATACTTATCAAACCACAAAAGAAGGATTTGCTAGAAACATAAAAACATGAATAAATGCCGGATGTGGTTAAATTTTTATAAAAGTTTGTCAATGCTTATTTAACACTAGTAACCGTCTGTGACTTCATATGCATGAATTACGTAAGAAACTGCGGTTGTTACCTTGAATGTAGCATTTGTCACTAAACATATTTTTTTCATTGGATTATATTATACATATATTATTTATAGAGGCCCTTCTACAATTTTACTTACAAGCATTACTAGCATGCGCTTACAATATTTATTTGTAATATATTAAACCGCTAAAAATTATGTATGCTGATGTTCTTACAAAAGAAATTCGTAGGTCTCCAAATACGTAATACAACGTATAATAGTAAACGTAAACTATCCTGTCGGGATAATTTAATGTTCTTTAAACTTGACTTCCTTGCTACTCGAAGTCTTGATTTACCTTATTTTCTTATGTAAAACTTTACATGACATAACTGATTGTCCATAGTTCCTACAAATTTTCCTTTAATACACCGTGTAAGTACCTAACGTACCATATTAATTTACGTAAAACGCCAACCATACAAAATGTATATTGGGTTAAATGCACCTGTACCTAGATTGAGTAATGTGTACAATAAATTAGGAACTTGACTAGACTTGCGTCCTTTAAGGAAAAGGTATTATTGTTACTGAGATATATAGACTTTAGTTTCTAAGAATTTATAAATTTGTAATGTATATTATGTTTTTGTTTTAACTTTGTGTTTCTGATTATCTATATTGATATTCATTGTGCGTTATTCCCCTATATAATAGTTCTCTATGATATTATTAGCTTATTTTAATTTATATCCATCTTCCTTTGTAATATTTTAATAGAAAATGTCTACCAATTACCGCATGCAGTTTTTAAATGCCAATGTACCTATAGATTGTTCGTATATGATGTTTATTCATGTTTAGTGTATTGGTCACTAGCTGTCCTAAATAGATAAAAAAATATGTGTAGGAGTTAAATATCTCTGGTCTGGGAATTTTTATAATGTCATGTGATTGGCAAAAATTTGATCTCAAATTTCGAATTTATTATAAATTAATGCAGCATAATGTCATGTAGGTCCAAATTCATAAGAATGTGATAATCTCATGTTAGTATTAACAATTTGCTCGGATAATTCGTCTTAATTTCCGCGTATTAAGGCTTAATATCCTTTACGACGTTATTATAATCGCGAAACAGTATCTGTATAAGGGAAGCCCGGCATAGTCCTTGGAAGAGTATACCCATAAAATGTACAGAATAAGCAACGATGCGTAACTGGCCTCAAATTTTTTCGTATAAATACCAGGGGTGGGTACAAAATGCATCATTACCTTCGTTCAGACCATCTCGAAACGACAGTACCTATATACAAGATGATGTGCATTGTAAGTTAAAAATAATGTTGTTTAATTTTCAATTTATCTACTTATATTTTGACTACTGTAGCTTTAGCCGAAGGTTTTCTTTTTATTTCGGAAATAGACACTAACTACTTATCTTTCTCTAAGTCACTTCTGAAAAATATATTCTCAATATATAAAAGTCTTGTAATTTCTTTCAAAAATAGAAAAGCTGTATTTAAAACTAAATAAACATTATTTGGAACAATATTTCATTCGTAATGTTATTATATGGAATGGAAATCTATGCAGTTTACACACATACAAATTTATCCTTTTACAAATTTTAGTTATTATTGTCGATGCTGATGGCTACGGCGTTTGCTGATGTAAGCAGCTTCCAACCGGCCCATCAGCTCCAGTATCAACAACAACAAGCATACACAACGGATAATAACATTCCTATCATAAGACAAGACCAGGTGATCAATCCTGATGGATCTTATAAATGGAGGTGAGTATATTTTTGCAAATGACAAACCGTAATAAATTGACAGTAGACGTAGTGACATAAAAGTATTCGTTTGGTTTACGTGCACCTGTATTACTTCGTCGTATAGTGTGGATATCGTTGAGTATCAGATTTCTAGCTCAGTTTGTCTATACTATAATATATAATATAATAATATTATAAAGAAGTAAAGTTTGTGAGTTTGTGACGTTGTAAGGGGTAATCTCAGGAATTACTGGTCCGATTTGAATAATTCTTTCAGCGTTATATAGCCCATTCATCGAGAATGGTTATAGGCTATATATCATCACGCTAAGGCCAATAGGAGCGTAGCACAGATGAAAAATGTTTCAAAATCGAGATGTTTTTTTCTTTTTGAGAGCTTCTGCTGTGTGTCAGCGTTAACCCAGTGTAGTAAATATTACTACGCGGACGAAGTCGCGGGCAGGGGCGATAATATTATAAAGAGTTAAAGTTTGTGAGTTTGTGACGTTGTAGAGGGTAGTCTCAGGAACTACTTAACCGATTTTAAAATTCTTTTACCAATAGAAAGCCACGTTATTTGTGAGTATCATAGGTTATATATCATCACGCTAAGTGATTCGCTTCTGCGGGTCGCATTTCGGGATCAGCCTGTGCATATCCAGCTTTTTCGCAGGCCGGCATGACAGCGGCGACTGGCGATGGATAGTGTGTCACTCGGTGGTTGCCATTGTTTTTGGATTGTACTGTGCGTACCATCAGTCACAGTGCAGTCATTTTGCCGTGCTACGATAAAAAAAAAATTGACGATTCCCATAACATTACAATAATTATTAATTAATAGTTTTGTAATTTTTCTCAAATAATATTCGTTGTGTATAAATTAATACTAATTTACGGTTTAAACATACTTAAGACTAGCTATGCCCGATGAAGATGTGTTTTTTAGACCTAGTGGTGACGTTGTACGAAACCTAACTCATTAACTACAGACCCCAGAGGTATGATCCACGCACATATTTTATTTTTGTATAATGAGCACGACTGTCAGTTCTGTGTTAAATATGTTATATAATTATAAACACCCTATTTTCTTATCATAATACAAATTACGCTTTAATCTGGAATGAAATGGTCGTCTATAAAATTTTGTCCTTATTAATTTATGGATACACGATAAAAAGACTTTTACATTTCGGTAGCTAATGCTTTATATGGACAAAAGTGAGTTTTTTCAAATAAAATATACAAATAAAAATGGATCTGTAGTATAAAAGATCCAATGTTAGGAGATAAGTATTTCCCTAGAATATTTGACTATTGAGAGCTTTACAATAAAATGCCTAAAAGTTTTATTTATTTAATAATAAGGTAAGCACTATAACAACAATATGTTTATAAAGGGTTTACACTTTTTTTTTCAAATATTTTACACTTAATATTGGTTTGTAACCATAATTTTCCAAGAATAAACATTTAACTTACGTTTAACGTAAATGTTATGGCTAGAAATACTGTCTAGACAAGAATTGTTATTTAAATTGTTTAAATGTGAAATGTCTAGCACAGTTGCGGCATCATGACAAATAACTGCATGTTATTTAAAAACAATAGAGACAAGCAATCACGAAAATAAAAAGTAAGTTACACATATAATTCTTCTTTTTACAAATTTTAGTTACTATTGTCGATGCTGATGGCTAGAAAGGAGAAGAATAAATTAAATAAAGAATATTCTTTATCGATAAATAATTGAAGTTATACTTCTTTTGGCGTGTTAGGGAAAAATAATGAGAGTAAATTTCTACGATGCGCGTGCACACCGTCACGAAAAACCGACACCCTGAAGTTAGCTATAGTCAATTTTTTCTATTGTTAGTGTCGTTTTTTCTACAAACGTAGAATAAGGCGAAAGATAATTTTTTTTTATCTCGTTACGCCAAAGAAGTATAACTTCTAACGCTTGTACATAAGTACACACACACTTTTTTTTTAGAATATAATTCACTTGTAAAATATATTATAATGAGGACAACGTTAGAAACGTTCTTTCTACTTCTACAATAAATGCAAGATAGATAACAAATAATTGTATTAAATGGTCAGTTTAGGAATCGATTTAAATATTGGACTTTACGCTCTTTAACTTAACAAAATACTCGTTTGATTTAAACTCTAGTTATAATTTTTGTAAGCAATTATTGTTTTGTGTAGGATTTCACTATTTTAATTATACAACAATTTAGGTCTTGCTTACAAGCTGTACAATTTCTTCATCGCATTATGAACTCTTGTTCGGCAAATGTGAACAATCATTAACAATTAAAAATTTGATGAACCTAAATTAATCGTCGTATAATAAAAACGTAACAAAAAGGTATATTTTATAACATAAATAGAAATCTTTTAAATAATGCTATTAACATCTGCTTAAGATAGCTTTATATTCAAATTTTGGGGTGTAAGGGGTGTCGCATAACATCTTAAGACTTGAAACACCCAAGCCAACCTCACCTGCACGTGGTGTACCCTGCTGAGTAACGAACGAGGCAATAGCGAAAGCGGGGTGGTAGGTTTTTGAAGCCTGACTGGGTCGCGACCACCATGCATACGGCGAAAAAGCCCGTCATAGTGATTCGCTTCTGCGGGTCGCATTTCGGGATCAGCCTGTGCATATCCAGCTTTTTCGCAGGCCGGCATGACAGCGGCGACTGGCGATGGATAGTGTGTCACTCGGTGGTTGCCATTGTTTTTGGATTGTACTGTGCGTACCATCAGTCACAGTGCAGTCATTTTGCCGTGCTACGATAAAAAAAAAATTGACGATTCCCATAACATTACAATAATTATTAATTAATAGTTTTGTAATTTTTCTCAAATAATATTCGTTGTGTATAAATTAATACTAATTTACGGTTTAAACATACTTAAGACTAGCTATGCCCGAGACTTCGTCCGCGTGGACCGTTATGTAAAAAACAATGATTAATAAAGTCATCCGAATGTATTAAGTCCATTTACTTATCTACTTGTCTCTCGTACTTACGCCGCGTCGTCATTAAAATTACAATAACTTTTGATAGAGTGAACCGATGTTAATTAAACAAAGACTAAGTTACTCTCGAAGGTATGCTTTATGATTTTCTTAGTGTGGTATTACTGTGAACCCTGTACTTTAGCAGTGATGCGTGTTCATACAAACAGACAGTAGGTGGTAGAGCCACGCTAAAGCTACTACTGGTTTCAGCATGAATGGGTCGGCTCGTCCAGGGTAGTACCACCCTCTCACAGAAAACCGACGTGAAGTAACAATGCTTGCATTGTTGCGTTTCGTTCGGTCAGTGAGAGCGCCGGATGCCAATCTCCCTCTCCCATCTCCTCTACCCCTTCTTCCTACAAACAGGCTGGCAACGCACTTACGACTCCCCTGGTGTTGCAATTGTATATGGACGGTGGTGATCACCTAACATCAGGTGACCCACCTGTTCGTTTGATTCCTATAATATAAAAAAAAGACAGATAGACAGACATTTCTAAAAATAATTGAAATGTATTTTATCACTTATTTGAAGACACCTGCAACAATTTTTTTTATGATAATCGATACACACGTTAGATTGACATTCTTATTCTATGTATAGTGAAGTACCAATTCATATGATCATAAAATAACTATTATAATGCAAATAAGGAAAGAGTATATTAGACCCCAATGTAGTTGCAATGAATTCACACTAGAGGCAACGTTACTCATTATTGAGTAAATCTCCTTTTGTATAATATGTTTGTTTGCTATAATTATGCAGTCGTTCAAAAAAGAACTTTTACTTTGTGATTAGATACACAGGAAATACATATATTTTATTGCCATGAAAAAGAACTCACCAGAAACATTTATCAAACGGCACATTTTTGAAGTGAAACTTCTTTAGGCGCATGAGAGTAAAATTTTTACAGATGTCACGCAGTTATGCAACGGAAGTAACGTCATTTGCAGTAAACGCAGATTAAATAAATAGTACACACACACTTTTTTTTTAGAATATAATTCACTTGTAAAATATATTATAATGAGGACAACGTTAGAAACGTTCTTTCTACTTCTACAATAAATGCAAGATAGATAACAAATAATTGTATTAAATGGTCAGTTTAGGAATCGATTTAAATATTGGACTTTACGCTCTTTAACTTAACAAAATACTCGTTTGATTTAAACTCTAGTTATAATTTTTGTAAGCAATTATTGTTTTGTGTAGGATTTCACTATTTTAATTATACAACAATTTAGGTCTTGCTTACAAGCTGTACAATTTCTTCATCGCATTATGAACTCTTGTTCGGCAAATGTGAACAATCATTAACAATTAAAAATTTGATGAACCTAAATTAATCGTCGTATAATAAAAACGTAACAAAAAGGTATATTTTATAACATAAATAGAAATCTTTTAAATAATGCTATTAACATCTGCTTAAGATAGCTTTATATTCAAATTTTGGGGTGTAAGGGGTGTCGCATAACATCTTAAGACTTGAAACACCCAAGCCAACCTCACCTGCACGTGGTGTACCCTGCTGAGTAACGAACGAGGCAATAGCGAAAGCGGGGTGGTAGGTTTTTGAAGCCTGACTGGGTCGCGACCACCATGCATACGGCGAAAAAGCCCGTCATAGTGATTCGCTTCTGCGGGTCGCATTTCGGGATCAGCCTGTGCATATCCAGCTTTTTCGAGGCCGGCATGACAGCGGCGACCGGCGTGACAGCGGCGACTGGCGATGGATAGTGTGTCACTCGGTGGTTGCCATTGTTTTTGGATTGTACTGTGCGTACCATCAGTCACAGTGCAGTCATTTTGCCGTGCTACGATAAAAAAAAAATTGACGATTCCCATAACATTACAATAATTATTAATTAATAGTTTTGTAATTTTTCTCAAATAATATTCGTTGTGTATAAATTAATACTAATTTACGGTTTAAACATACTTAAGACTAGCTATGCCCGAGACTTCGTCCGCGTGGACCGTTATGTAAAAAACAATGATTAATAAAGTCATCCGAATGTATTAAGTCCATTTACTTATCTACTTGTCTCTCGTACTTACGCCGCGTCGTCATTAAAATTACAATAACTTTTGATAGAGTGAACCGATGTTAATTAAACAAAGACTAAGTTACTCTCGAAGGTATGCTTTATGATTTTCTTAGTGTGGTATTACTGTGAACCCTGTACTTTAGCAGTGATGCGTGTTCATACAAACAGACAGTAGGTGGTAGAGCCACGCTAAAGCTACTACTGGTTTCAGCATGAATGGGTCGGCTCGTCCAGGGTAGTACCACCCTCTCACAGAAAACCGACGTGAAGTAACAATGCTTGCATTGTTGCGTTTCGTTCGGTCAGTGAGAGCGCCGGATGCCAATCTCCCTCTCCCATCTCCTCTACCCCTTCTTCCTACAAACAGGCTGGCAACGCACTTACGACTCCCCTGGTGTTGCAATTGTATATGGACGGTGGTGATCACCTAACATCAGGTGACCCACCTGTTCGTTTGATTCCTATAATATAAAAAAAAGACAGATAGACAGACATTTCTAAAAATAATTGAAATGTATTTTATCACTTATTTGAAGACACCTGCAACAATTTTTTTTATGATAATCGATACACACGTTAGATTGACATTCTTATTCTATGTATAGTGAAGTACCAATTCATATGATCATAAAATAACTATTATAATGCAAATAAGGAAAGAGTATATTAGACCCCAATGTAGTTGCAATGAATTCACACTAGAGGCAACGTTACTCATTATTGAGTAAATCTCCTTTTGTATAATATGTTTGTTTGCTATAATTATGCAGTCGTTCAAAAAAGAACTTTTACTTTGTGATTAGATACACAGGAAATACATATATTTTATTGCCATGAAAAAGAACTCACCAGAAACATTTATCAAACGGCACATTTTTGAAGTGAAACTTCTTTAGGCGCATGAGAGTAAAATTTTTACAGATGTCACGCAGTTATGCAACGGAAGTAACGTCATTTGCAGTAAACGCAGATTAAATAAATAAAAAAACTTTTTATTCTTTTTTCTTGTTTGTAAAAATATAAACAAGACTTATAAATTAGTTCGCCAAAGAAGTTTCACTTCTGACATGTGTACTATGTACGCACGCACTTTTTTGAATAGCAAATCATTTACTCACTTAATGCTACAGTGGTGTAAAGAATTAGAAGCTTAATAAAATATTTCTTAGTTGGTATAAACTCACTGGCGTTATAGACACTCCTGTGCGAAATTTCATGCTTCTGAATTTTTTTGTTCTTCAACATTATTACAACTACGGATTTGTTCCAGTTACGAAACAGGCAATGGGATCGCAGCCGAGGAGCAGGGTTACACAAAGAATCAAGGTATACCTGAACAGGAGGCACAAACAGCGCAAGGCCAGTTTCAGTACACAGCGCCTGACGGACAAGTAAGTATATATAGAACTTTGTTGATATTGCGATGAGTTTTTAAGTTGTTTTATGCGCTGCAATTTTTATAGGTTGGTTTTATAGCTTCTTATCCTATAATTGAAAATTTGTTCAGTTTTAGTTTTTAATATAAATGTATACTGTATAGTCTATAAAATATTTTCTTATCTTAAAGTATTTTGATTTGAACTAATAAAATTGTTTAAATAAGAAAAAAAAATGCTTAAATATAAATCTATGGAATAAAAAGAAATAGAATACGTGATATGAAAAGGTCACTAATTCATAAATAAAAAACAATTATTTTCTAGACACAAAATGTTCCGAAAAAAGCGAATTTTTATTTGTCAATAATTAAGTCAATACATTTGTATCCATTTAATGATAAGAATTTAAATATTAATATTTTTGTAATTTTTCTCAAATAATATTCGTCTAATAACATCGTCCGCGTGGAACGTTATGTAAAAAACAATGATTAATAAATTCATCTCAATGTATTAAGTCCATTTAGTTATCTACTTTTCTCTCGTACATAAGCCGCGTCGTCATTAAAATTACAATAACTTTTGATAGAGTGAACGAATATTAATTAAACAAAGACTAAGTTACTCTCGAAGGTATACTTTATGATTTCCTTAGTGTGGTTTTACTGTGAACCCAGTACTTTAGCAGTGATGCGTGTTCATACAAACAGACAGTAGTTGGTAGAGCCACGCTAAAGCTACTACTGGTTTCAGCATGCATGGGTCGGCTCGTCCGGGGTAGTACCACCCTCTCACAGAAAACCGACGTGAAGTAACAATGCTTGCATTGTTGCGTTTCGTTTGGTCAGTGAGAGCGCCGGATGCCTATCTCCCCTCTCCCCCTCCCATCTCCTCTACACCTTCTTCCCACAAACAGGCTGGCAACGCACTTGCGACTCCCCTGGTGTTGCAATTGTCTATGGACGGTGGTGATCACTTAACATCAGATGACCCACCTGTTCGTTGGCTTCCTATAACATAAAAAAAAGACAGATAGACAGGCATTTCTAAAAATAATTGAAATGTATTTTTTACTTATTTGAAGAAACCTGTAACATTTTTTTTATGATAATCGATAAAGTTACACGTTAGATTTACATTCTTATTCTATATATAGAGAAGTACAAATTCATATGATCATAAAGTAACTATTATAATGCATATAAGAAAAGAGTATATTAGATCCCAATATGACTACATTTATAATGTGTTACAATAGTCCTACTTTTTATATACTCACTAATGTATTGTCATGTTGACGATCCTAAAATAAATAAATAAATAAATTACAATGAATTGCGGGGTGGTAGGGTTTTACAGCCTGACTGGGTCGCAACCACCATGTATATGGCGAAAAAGCCCGTCATAATGATTCGCTTCTACGGGTCGCGTTTTGGGATCAGCCTACGCATATCCAGTTTTTCGCAGGCCGGCATGACAGCGGTGACCGGCGATGGATAGTGTATCACTCGGTGGTCGCTGTTGTTTTTGGATTGTACTGTGCTTACCATCAGGTACAGTGCAGTCATTTTGCTGTGCTACAATAAAAAAAAAGAATTCACACTAGAGGCAACGTTACTCATTATTGAGTAAATGTCCTTTCCTAATATGTTTGTTTGCTAGATTAAATAAATAAAAAAACTTTTTATTCTTTTTTCTTGTTTGTAAAAATATAAACAAGACTTATAAATTAGTTCGCCAAAGAAGTTTCACTTCTGACATGTGTACTATGTACGCACGCACTTTTTTGAATAGCAAATCATTTACTCACTTAATGCTACAGTGGTGTAAAGAATTAGAAGCTTAATAAAATATTTCTTAGTTGGTATAAACTCACTGGCGTTATAGACACTCCTGTGCGAAATTTCATGCTTCTGGATTTTTTTGTTATTCAACATTATTACAACTACGGATTTGTTCCAGTTACGAAACAGGCAATGGGATCGCAGCCGAGGAGCAGGGTTACACAAAGAATCAAGGTATACCTGAACAGGAGGCACAAACAGCGCAAGGCCAGTTTCAGTACACAGCGCCTGACGGACAAGTAAGTATATATAGAACTTTGTTGATATTGCGATGAGTTTTTAAGTTGTTTTATGCGCTGCAATTTTTATAGGTTGGTTTTATAGCTTCTTATCCTATAATTGAAAATTTGTTCAGTTTTAGTTTTTAATATAAATGTATACTGTATAGTCTATAAAATATTTTCTTATCTTAAAGTATTTTGATTTGAACTAATAAAATTGTTTAAATAAGAAAAAAAAATGCTTAAATATAAATCTATGGAATAAAAAGAAATAGAATACGTGATATGAAAAGGTCACTAATTCATAAATAAAAAACAATTATTTTCTAGACACAAAATGTTCCGAAAAAAGCGAATTTTTATTTGTCAATAATTAAGTCAATACATTTGTATCGATTTAATGATAAGAATTTAAATATTATATCGATATAATTATAGTTTTCGGTTATAATATATGAAAATCGTACACAAGACCTGACTACATATCTTGGAAGAATAATAAAAACTTATCGAATTTTATTCGATTTAATATAAATTTAGCGAACATCGTTATTTTTATCAACAATATACATTAAAATATGGTAATTTAAAATTACACTTTAATAAACTATGAATCCATAATTTCTTCTAGCAATTTGGGTAGTCATTTTTTAGTGGGATTAAAAGCGTACTACCTCTGTTAGCTTAACCTCTGCGGTGTTATTACAAAAAAGTTAAATACGTATTGAACCCTGGCTTTAAAAAGGTCTCGTATTGAATGCACCGCGGTCGCTGAATGTTCGCTATCTTGCTCTTTTGTCTCGCTTTGGTTACGTTAGGTTAGACTTGTGAAAAGGGACAACGCGAACTTGCCCCGGGCGAGCGCGGTGCATTTATTAGGAATCTTTTTTAAACCAAGTATTTAATACTTCTTATTCTATGTATAGTGAAGTACCAATTCATATGATCATAAAATAACTATTATAATGCAAATAAGGAAAGAGTATATTAGACCCCAATGTAGTTGCAATGAATTCACACTAGAGGCAACGTTACTCATTATTGAGTAAATCTCCTTTTGTATAATATGTTTGTTTGCTATAATTATGCAGTCGTTCAAAAAAGAACTTTTACTTTGTGATTAGATACACAGGAAATACATATATTTTATTGCCATGAAAAAGAACTCACCAGAAACATTTATCAAACGGCACATTTTTGAAGTGAAACTTCTTTAGGCGCATGAGAGTAAAATTTTTACAGATGTCACGCAGTTATGCAACGGAAGTAACGTCATTTGCAGTAAACGCAGATTAAATAAATAAAAAAACTTTTTATTCTTTTTTCTTGTTTGTAAAAATATAAACAAGACTTATAAATTAGTTCGCCAAAGAAGTTTCACTTCTGACATGTGTACTATGTACGCACGCACTTTTTTGAATAGCAAATCATTTACTCACTTAATGCTACAGTGGTGTAAAGAATTAGAAGCTTAATAAAATATTTCTTAGTTGGTATAAACTCACTGGCGTTATAGACACTCCTGTGCGAAATTTCATGCTTCTGAATTTTTTTGTTCTTCAACATTATTACAACTACGGATTTGTTCCAGTTACGAAACAGGCAATGGGATCGCAGCCGAGGAGCAGGGTTACACAAAGAATCAAGGTATACCTGAACAGGAGGCACAAACAGCGCAAGGCCAGTTTCAGTACACAGCGCCTGACGGACAAGTAAGTATATATAGAACTTTGTTGATATTGCGATGAGTTTTTAAGTTGTTTTATGCGCTGCAATTTTTATAGGTTGGTTTTATAGCTTCTTATCCTATAATTGAAAATTTGTTCAGTTTTAGTTTTTAATATAAATGTATACTGTATAGTCTATAAAATATTTTCTTATCTTAAAGTATTTTGATTTGAACTAATAAAATTGTTTAAATAAGAAAAAAAAATGCTTAAATATAAATCTATGGAATAAAAAGAAATAGAATACGTGATATGAAAAGGTCACTAATTCATAAATAAAAAACAATTATTTTCTAGACACAAAATGTTCCGAAAAAAGCGAATTTTTATTTGTCAATAATTAAGTCAATACATTTGTATCGATTTAATGATAAGAATTTAAATATTATATCGATATAATTATAGTTTTCGGTTATAATATATGAAAATCGTACACAAGACCTGACTACTTATCTTGGAAGAGTAATAAAAACTTATCGAATTTTATTCGATTTAATATAAATTTAGCGAACATCGTTATTTTTATCAACAATATACATTAAAATATGGTAATTTAAAATTACACTTTAATAAACTATGAATCCATAATTTCTTCTAGCAATTTGGGTAGTCATTTTTTAGTGGGATTAAAAGCGTACTACCTCTGTTAGCTTAACCTCTGCGGTGTTATTACAAAAAAGTTAAATACGTATTGAACCCTGGCTTTAATGGGATTAAAAGCGTACTACCTCTGTTAGTCCAACCTCTGCGATAGTCCGGTGAAGCTGTTAAGACCTTGCTTGGTCAATAGCGTAGTCAGTTCGAAAAAAAGAAAAAGAAAAACAAAAAATCCAACCTCTGCGGTGTTATTACAAAAAAATTAGATACGTATTAAATGCACCGCGGTCACTGAATGTTCGCTTCTTGCTCTTTTGTCTCGCTTTGGTTACGTTATGTTAGACTTGTGAAAAGGGACAACGCGAACTTGCCCCGGGCGAGCGCGGTGCATTTATTAGGAATCTTTTTTAAACCAAGTATTTAATACGTATTTAACTTTTTTGTAATAACAAGGCTGGAGTTTTTAATCTTGGCACGCGAAATGAGAGTACCTTTTCTCTGTGTCTCAAAAAGCGTATTATTAATTAATTTTGTACAGAAATTGTATATATGATCAAAGTCGTTACGCGTCATCTCACTGTAATTAATAACAACAATAATATTTATCTATTGAATATAAAAAACAGCATTGCAATAAGTTAGGTATAACAATTTTTTTTATGATAATCGATACACACGTTAGATTGACATTCTTATTCTATGTATAGTGAAGTACCAATTCATATGATCATAAAATAACTATTATAATGCAAATAAGGAAAGAGTATATTAGACCCCAATGTAGTTGCAATGAATTCACACTAGAGGCAACGTTACTCATTATTGAGTAAATCTCCTTTTGTATAATATGTTTGTTTGCTATAATTATGCAGTCGTTCAAAAAAGAACTTTTACTTTGTGATTAGATACACAGGAAATACATATATTTTATTGCCATGAAAAAGAACTCACCAGAAACATTTATCAAACGGCACATTTTTGAAGTGAAACTTCTTTAGGCGCATGAGAGTAAAATTTTTACAGATGTCACGCAGTTATGCAACGGAAGTAACGTCATTTGCAGTAAACGCAGATTAAATAAATAAAAAAACTTTTTATTCTTTTTTCTTGTTTGTAAAAATATAAACAAGACTTATAAATTAGTTCGCCAAAGAAGTTTCACTTCTGACATGTGTACTATGTACGCACGCACTTTTTTGAATAGCAAATCATTTACTCACTTAATGCTACAGTGGTGTAAAGAATTAGAAGCTTAATAAAATATTTCTTAGTTGGTATAAACTCACTGGCGTTATAGACACTCCTGTGCGAAATTTCATGCTTCTGAATTTTTTTGTTCTTCAACATTATTACAACTACGGATTTGTTCCAGTTACGAAACAGGCAATGGGATCGCAGCCGAGGAGCAGGGTTACACAAAGAATCAAGGTATACCTGAACAGGAGGCACAAACAGCGCAAGGCCAGTTTCAGTACACAGCGCCTGACGGACAAGTAAGTATATATAGAACTTTGTTGATATTGCGATGAGTTTTTAAGTTGTTTTATGCGCTGCAATTTTTATAGGTTGGTTTTATAGCTTCTTATCCTATAATTGAAAATTTGTTCAGTTTTAGTTTTTAATATAAATGTATACTGTATAGTCTATAAAATATTTTCTTATCTTAAAGTATTTTGATTTGAACTAATAAAATTGTTTAAATAAGAAAAAAAAATGCTTAAATATAAATCTATGGAATAAAAAGAAATAGAATACGTGATATGAAAAGGTCACTAATTCATAAATAAAAAACAATTATTTTCTAGACACAAAATGTTCCGAAAAAAGCGAATTTTTATTTGTCAATAATTAAGTCAATACATTTGTATCGATTTAATGATAAGAATTTAAATATTATATCGATATAATTATAGTTTTCGGTTATAATATATGAAAATCGTACACAAGACCTGACTACTTATCTTGGAAGAGTAATAAAAACTTATCGAATTTTATTCGATTTAATATAAATTTAGCTAACGTCGTTATTTTTATCAACAATATATATTAAAATATGGTAACTTAAAATTACACTTTAAAAAACTATCCTACATATAACATAATTTCTTCTAGCAATTTGGGTAGTCATTTTTTAGTGGGATTAAAAGCGTACTACCTCTGTTAGTCCAACCTCTGCGATAGTCCGGTGAAGCTGTTAAGACCTTGCTTGGTCAATAGCGTAGTCAGTTCGAAAAAAAGAAAAAGAAAAACAAAAAATCCAACCTCTGCGGTGTTATTACAAAAAAATTAGATTTCTAAAAATAATTGAAATGTATTTTTTACTTATTTGAAGAAACCTGTAACATTTTTTTTATGATAATCGATAAAGTTACACGTTAGATTTACATTCTTATTCTATATATAGAGAAGTACAAATTCATATGATCATAAAGTAACTATTATAATGCATATAAGAAAAGAGTATATTAGATCCAATCTTTTTTAAACCAAGTATTTAATACGTATTTAACTTTTTTGTAATAACAAGGCTGGAGTTTTTAATCTTGGCACGCGAAATGAGAGTACCTTTTCTCTGTGTCTCAAAAAGCGTATTATTAATTAATTTTGTACAGAAATTGTATATATGATCAAAGTCGTTACGCGTCATCTCACTGTAATTAATAACAACAATAATATTTATCTATTGAATATAAAAAACAGCATTGCAATAAGTTAGGTATACCTATCAAAATTGTAAATTTAAGATTTTAAAAATTAGTTTCGACAACACGATCAATTTCGTGTATCACTCGGTGGTCGCTGTTGTTTTTGGATTGTACTGTGCTTACCATCAGGTACAGTGCAGTCATTTTGCTGTGCTACAATAAAAAAAAAGAATTCACACTAGAGGCAACGTTACTCATTATTGAGTAAATGTCCTTTCCTAATATGTTTGTTTGCTATGATTATGCAGTCGTTCGATCAAGGACTTTTACTTTGAGATTACATATATAGGAAATACATATATTTTATTGCCATGAAAGAGGACTCGCCAGTAACATTTTTCAAACGGCACATTTTATGAATAGTAAATCATTTACTCACTTAATTCTACAGTGGTGCAAAGAATTAGAAGCTTAATAAAATATTTCTTAGTTGGTATAAACTCACTGACGTTATAGACACTCCTGTGCACATTTTATGAATAGTAAATCATTTACTCACTTAATTCTACAGTGGTGCAAAGAATTAGAAGCTTAATAAAATATTTCTTAGTTGGTATAAACTCACTGACGTTATAGACACTCCTGTGCAAAATTTCATGGTTCTGGATTTTTTTGTTATTCAACATTATTACAACTACGGATTTATTTCAGTTACGAAACAGGCAATGGGATCGCAGCCGAGGAGCAGGGTTACACAAAGAATCAAGGTATACCAGAACAGGAGGCACAAACAGCGCAAGGCCAGTTTCAGTACACAGCGCCTGACGGACAAGTAAGTATATATATACCTTTGTTGATATTGCGATGAGTTTTTAAGTTATTTTATGCGCTGCAATTTTTATAGGTTGTTTTTATTATAGCTTCTTATCCTATAATTGAAAATTTGTTCAGTTTTAGTTTTTAATATAAATGTATACTGTATAATCTATAAAATATTTTCTTATCTTAAAGTATTTTGATTTGAACTAATAAAATTGTTTAAATAAGAAAAAAAATGCTTAAATATAAATCTATGGAATAAAAAGAAATAGAATACGTGATATGAAAAGGTCACTAATTCATAAATAAAAAACAATTATTTTCTAGACACAAAATGTTCCGAAAAAAGCGAATTTTTATTTGTCAATAATTAAGTCAATACATTTGTATCGATTTAATGATAAGAATTTAAATATTATATCGATATAATTATAGTTTTCGGTTATAATATATGAAAATCGTACACAAGACCTGACTACTTATCTTGGAAGAGTAATAAAAACTTATCGAATTTTATTCGATTTAATATAAATTTAGCTAACGTCGTTATTTTTATCAACAATATATATTAAAATATGGTAACTTAAAATTACACTTTAAAAAACTATCCTACATATAACATAATTTCTTCTAGCAATTTGGGTAGTCATTTTTTAGTGGGATTAAAAGCGTACTACCTCTGTTAGTCCAACCTCTGCGATAGTCCGGTGAAGCTGTTAAGACCTTGCTTGGTCAATAGCGTAGTCAGTTCGAAAAAAAGAAAAAGAAAAACAAAAAATCCAACCTCTGCGGTGTTATTACAAAAAAATTAGATACGTATTAAATGCACCGCGGTCACTGAATGTTCGCTTCTTGCTCTTTTGTCTCGCTTTGGTTACGTTATGTTAGACTTGTGAAAAGGGACAACGCGAACTTGCCCCGGGCGAGCGCGGTGCATTTATTAGGAATCTTTTTTAAACCAAGTATTTAATACGTATTTAACTTTTTTGTAATAACAAGGCTGGAGTTTTTAATCTTGGCACGCGAAATGAGAGTACCTTTTCTCTGTGTCTCAAAAAGCGTATTATTAATTAATTTTGTACAGAAATTGTATATATGATCAAAGTCGTTACGCGTCATCTCACTGTAATTAATTCGTTACGCGTCATCTTACTGTAATAAATAACAACAATAATATTTATCTATTGAATATAAAAAACAGCATTGCAATAAGTTAGGTATACCTATCAAAATTGTAAATTTAAGATTTTAAAAATTAGTTTCGACAACACGATCAATTTCGTTTTTGAAATATCTCATTTCAATAAGGACACATACACTTTAACCTAATACCATAAATATAATCATATAATATATGTACGTTATTATAAAGGAACATTATCGATTACAAGTACTAAATGCAGTAACTATAGTGTAATCGTCATCCGCCTGTAAGAGGCCCAATTTAGGGCCATAGGCTATTCATCAAGGAAGGTATGGGCATAATCATTAGGCCAGCACGATCTATTGGCGATTCCTTACTCTGAGAAATCCACAATTCTATATTTTCCCGCATAAATCGGTACTTCAAGAACATTTGTCAGGTTCAGGTTTCCTTACGATATTTTCCTTCACCGTAAGCCGATAGTGTTACCAATTTAAATAGTAAATGTACGCGAATTCCGAAAAAATTGTTGATACATGCCGGGGTTCAAAGCTATAGATCGATGCCATCGGTCATACCATTCAACCACCACGATATTTTTTATAGTGCAATAATTATTTTTAAATACCGTCTCTTAAATATTGTGTTATTAGTTGCTTATTAAAACCCCATTTTACGATGACAATAAGTTAAGACAATATTTTTTACAGATGTTTACAGATGGTTATTATTTTAATTTAAACATTCTCTAACACTTATCTAAGTTGACAGTTCTTATTTTATTGTTATAATTAACTGTATCTCTATTTGCCGGCAAGAAATTTCATAATAAATTATGGATTTCGTGGGTATAATTAATTTGGAAGAAGCAAACAAATTAAACAATTTTTGACATTCACAAGTAAATCTTAACTACTACTATAAGACACTGTTGACATCTGACAGTGTATTTAAACTGTCATTATACTGTTGTTTCACCTTACGCACTTTGTCATAATATATAAATCTTATTTTATTTTTTGCTTATTTTATACATAATTTTCTTTTAACTAAAATATCATAGTAATGATAACAAATTAAACGTATAATAAGTAATTTTTTTTAATGAAGATTGAACAAAATATTATTCACAAATTAAATTATTTGTAAAATATCTGTATGTAATGGAACGTTTTTGAATGATGAGATTGAATTGAATGAATGCAATTCAGAGTTGCTTGCATACAAAACTAAAACCAAATGTTTAGCTAGACACCACTAAAACACGCGTTTGTAATAAAGTATTTTAAGTATGGCTTCAATGACGTTTTAATTTTTAGACAGAGCTTAGTAAAACTCGTATTAAGCTCGTCTTCATTTTTGTTTTTGTAATAACACCGTATCCTGAATGTTCGCTTCTTGCTCTTTTGTCTCGCTTTGGTTACGTTATGTTAGACTTGTGAAAAGGGACAACGCGAACTTGCCCCGGGCGAGCGCGGTGCATTTATTAGGAATCTTTTTTAAACCAAGTATTTAATACGTATTTAACTTTTTTGTAATAACAAGGCTGGAGTTTTTAATCTTGGCACGCGAAATGAGAGTACCTTTTCTCTGTGTCTCAAAAAGCGTATTATTAATTAATTTTGTACAGAAATTGTATATATGATCAAAGTCGTTACGCGTCATCTCACTGTAATTAATAACAACAATAATATTTATCTATTGAATATAAAAAACAGCATTGCAATAAGTTAGGTATAACTATCAAAATTGGAAAATTAAGATTTAAAAAACCAGTTTCGACAACACGATCAATTTCGTTTTTGAAATATCTCATTTCAATAAGGATGAGGTACAATTTAACCTAATACCATAAATATAGTCATATAATACATGTACGTTATTATAAAGGAACATTATCATTACATATCATTACATTACAAGTACTAAATGCAGTAACTATAGTGTAATCATCAGCCGCCTGTAAGAGGCCCAATTTAGGGCCATAGGCTATTCATCAAGGAAGGTATGGGCATAATCATTAGGCCAGCACGATCTATTGGCGATTCCTTACTCTGAGAAATCCACAATTCTATATTTTCCCGCATAAATCGGTACTTCAAGAACATTTGTCAGGTTCAGGTTTTCTTACGATATTTTCCTTCACCGTAAGCCGATAGTGTTACCAATTTAAATAGTAAATGTACGCGAATTCCGAAAAAATTGTTGATACATGCCGGGGTTCAAAGCTATAGATCGATGCCATCGGTCATACCATTCAACCACCACGATATTTTTTATAGTGCAATAATTATTTTTAAATACCGTCTCTTAAATATTGTGTTATTAGTTGCTTATTAAAACCCCATTTTACGATGACAATAAGTTAAGACAATATTTTTTACAGATGTTTACAGATGGTTATTATTTTAATTTAAACATTCTCTAACACTTATCTAAGTTGACAGTTCTTATTTTATTGTTATAATTAACTGTATCTCTATTTGCCGGCAAGAAATTTCATAATAAATTATGGATTTCGTGGGTATAATTAATTTGGAAGAAGCAAACAAATTAAACAATTTTTGACATTCACAAGTAAATCTTAACTACTACTATAAGACACTGTTGACATCTGACAGTGTATTTAAACTGTCATTATACTGTTGTTTCACCTTACGCACTTTGTCATAATATATAAATCTTATTTTATTTTATTGCTTATTTTATACATAATTTTCTTTTAACTAAAATATCATAGTAATGATAACAAATTAAACGTATAATAAGTAATTTTTTTTAATGAAGATTGAACAAAATATTATTCACAAATTAAATTATTTGTAAAATATCTGTATGTAATGGAACGTTTTTGAATGATGAGATTGAATTGAATGAATGCAATTCAGAGTTGCTTGCATACAAAACTAAAACCAAATGTTTAGCTAGACACCACTAAAACACGCGTTTGTAATAAAGTATTTTAAGTATGGCTTCAATGACGTTTTAATTTTTAGACAGAGCTTAGTAAAACTCGTATTAAGCTCGTCTTCATTTTTGTTTTTGTAATAACACCGTATATGTTTAAAATTGTAATGACAGTTAATTTAAAAAATATATCTTTGCTTAAATTACGTAATATTTTATCATTCAGGTCATCCAGCTCCAGTATTTAGCTGATGAAAATGGTTTCCAGCCGCAGGGAGCTCATCTACCGACTCCACCGCCCATCCCTCAGGAAATTAAGAGTGCACTCGATTTTCTTGCTACATTACCGCCAGTAAATCCCGATACTAGAGAATATATAAAGCACTAGAATAACAGAGCGAAGAAAACGTAAAATAGTAAACATAAAACAGATGAAGCTCAAAGACGCTAGGTTATTTTAATATTACAATGTTAAATAAAAATACAAAAAAATAAATAAATAGAGAAGTAATTATAAGCTGACAACATTAGTGTAAGTTGTTTTATTGTCAAGTTGTGAACCAAGAAATATATATATTATGACTATGTTTGGTATAGTTTCATTTTAAAATTTTCGATATATTTCTCAGGTTAATGGATTCTATAGAGTCTGTGATAAAATAGAAGGGTTATTTTACTTCTTTTGGCTATGAGTAAGGGCAATTTAAAATATTACTATCGAATTTCAAACGGATTTCAGTCCATGAAGAAAATTTAGAATATGAAGAAACAATGAGTTTTTTCTCACATCGGTAACTAAAGACCCTGTTGGTTAGCTACTATAACGCTATTTTTTTTCGAACTGACTACGCTATCGACCTAGCAAGGTCTTAACAGCTTCACAGGACTACGAAGCCGAGCGCTTAAAGCACTCAGCCGATTTTATTTGACAACTAGCTCAAGGGTGCATGGCACACCTCGGCTTGGGCTGTTGTCTGATACATGCAATTCGCGACCTATATGAGCTTTTTTTTTATCTTGGGGAAGTCCCTTATGGATACACCACCCTCTCGGGGGAGAGGGTGAGTTATGTTCGACTCGCACGGACTAAAACCCCACGGAGTACGTCTTCCGCTATAGTTGGGGCGGCACGAGATCTCTATAGACTTCATCGTGCCACCCCAGCGGTTGGCCTAGCAGCAAAAGCGCCGCCGCCGGGCCCCGTCTTGTTGGGAGACTGCCGTGTACATACCGGCCATCTCCTCCGTCCGCCGGAACCGACCTATATGAGCTAACCTAAGCTAAGCTAACTATTCCTACATATATGAGTTGTTGAAACATATATGAGTTGTTGAAACATATATGTGTACCAGGCATACATACCTCAACAACTCTTATATATATTTCGTATGGGATAATTTCCTAAACTCTTTCAGTTTGATAAGGGAAAAAAATAAAACCCTTCCACTTTCATATGTAAGCGTGCGTGCGTGCACGTGTGTGGAGGTGACATGTGTAACGTTGTCGCAGTGATGTAAGATTTTGTGTCACTGTATCGTGCGAGCAGCGCACTCAAGGGCTCCACGTTGAAGGAACGGACCTAGGCTTGAGCCGGTGCCGAGGGAGGCCTAATCTGGTAATATACTGATACTATATAGGTACTATAATGCTACTCCCAAACCTGCGTGATGAAACGTAGCCTACTTGTTGCGCTATAAACTAACCGCAAAAGTAATTCCGATAAAGGCTCCTTTGTCGTTCAATTAATAACTCGAAATTTATGTTTGCAAATTCCTTTCAAATGTGTAAAAATCGCGGAACCATTTATCGTGCTCCATCTTGCTAGGTGATGATATCACGCGGTCCGATATTTAGTAACGCATGACGATAATATGTTCCCACACACGATACATACAGGTATGAGAGTATCATAAGACATACAACAGATTATTTATCAAGATATTTTATACAAATATAGTTGATGTACAACCACATATAGTTGTGCAGTTTTTTTTGGTATTTTTTCCATTATTAAATTCAATTTCAAGTTCGATGTATAAAGTGTTGGTCCTTATTTTATAGTCGTGCTATTGAGTATATAGTACCAGATTGATTAAATATAAATAAATGTACTTCATGTATTTGTTTATTTGCCTATACTATATGTGATATTAAATGTAGTACCTTATCGATTATAAAACAACCTGGTATTTTGTTATTATTATCATAAAAATAAAGACCAGAACTTACTATATCGAACTTAAAATGGATTAAAAAACTAGAATTTTTATTAAAAATGTTAATTTATAACTCGAACTCAATAACATTTTCGTACACGTTCATAGACCAAAAAGAAAGTGTAAGAGTCCTTTGGACATAATTTTATAAAAGGCACTTCTCACATGTGTTATAAAATAGAGAGTAAACGATAAGCTATCAAAGTCGCTAAAAACATTTCTTAGAACTAACTTAGCCTCGCTTCTATTTACTTATTTAGTGTTTGTACAGTCGACTACATACGCGAAAAAAAAGAAAACTGTATAATTTACACACAGTAAGTAGTATGTATAATAAAACTATGTCAATAATGAATCATTGAATCGAACAGTAGATGCAATTAAATGAATTTATAGTTATTCAGATAGATTTGTCAAAAATTCCAGAAAGGTGATATTATATACAAACTGTGCCCGTGTCGTGCATGCGATTTTATTATTTATTGTATTTTTTCATCTTCTCATAAACAGACAAGTAGTAAAAATATCCTAGATTTTTTTTTCTATATCATAGGATGCAAACGAACAGGTGAGTCGAGTCACCTGATGTTAAGCGATCACCATCGTCTATAGACACTTTCAATACCAGGGGAGTCGCAAGTGCGTTGCTATCCTGTGTTTGGTGATAGGAGGAGGAAGGGTAGGGGAGGTGGTCCTCCGGCGTTCTCAGTAACTGAACGAAACGCAACAATGCAAGCACTGTTACTTCACGTCGGTTTTCGGTTAGAAGGTGGTACTACCCCGGGTGAGCCGACCCTTTCATGCTGAAACCAGTAATAGATTCAGCGTGACTCTAGCACCTACTGAATATCCATGTGACTTGGTGATCTGTGAAGAAAGTAATATGCAGCAACGCCATCTAGTGATGAGTAAGAAGAAAACGGATAGTACAGACAACCTCGATTAAAATAAACACTTAGGTTTGACAGGTTTCACGGAAATCGGTTGAACGATATTGAAAGTTAATCAACCTCAGATACATACGTGAACGGTCAAGTGATTAACCAGGATACTATTTATACCGCAACATGAATAATGACATGTCAAATCTGGCTACGTAATTAATACTTATTTAAATTTTATTATTTATTACATTTAGTATCATATTATTAGTTTACTAGTAGTCACTCGCAACTTCGTCTGCATTTGTGTCTTTATAAAGCAATATATAAGATATTTATTTAATTTGACCTATGAAACACGTCTTTTTTTTTATAAACGGATTGCTAAATGCCAATTTTCATACACTTTTCCACCACCTTTGAGGTTGAGTTTCCAAAAATTTGTGCTCACTTACAGTTTAAAATGAATTTGCTTGCAAATATACACGTCCTGGCACCAAAAGTTCGGGCTGTGCGTTAATATCTCAGTTACTTGTTTTTTATGTATATAGATTAGTGATATTGATTATCCTTGGATTGATTAGATAGCTTTGATTATAACCCACGAACCAACTGAAATTTGTATGTACGTATGTAGTAAGTATGTATGTAAGTATGAATAGTTTCCTGATTTATCACTTCGTTCATAACGTATTATATATGTATATATTCATTTATATATGTATATAAGATTCCTATTTGCAAACGTAACATTCTGTTAATGCTAATGATGTACATGCCTGTGAGAATAGATCAAACGTGTGTGAAAGACATCATCGGGGTCTTTATGCTACTCGTAAAGTTCGTTCGTTCGACCGACCGCGGTATGACACCCGGCCTCGGTTTGCTTAACAACCGGTCTGTTCACTTTCTCCACACGCGTGTCAAGGTCGCGTGGTCGTCTCAACACTCCTCAGTATCACAGGAAAATGACAAAACAACGAAAATTCCTCAAATAATTCTGTATTTGGCTGTAGACTATCCTAATTATGAAGGTTACTTGAGCAATACGATGACCCATGTAATGTACATTTAAAATATTCCTTTTTGTATTTGTTTTATGTATTGGTAGATGTTTGTTCGTAGATGACATTGCGAGCTGTATCCGGGTTATATCTACAAGATCTTTTGTTAGTAGACATTATTCGCTTGTATAACATATTAAATCAGTACTCAAGGTACCGTTACATTGATTTTCCAACTTTAACATGGTTACCTTGCAATTGTTATATTAAAAATTGAAGCAACATATGTATATTTATATATATTAGTATATAGATATTAATAAAAAGAAGCTTCTGGAATATTGAACTGATTTTGGTTGGGTCGAACCTCAGCGTATAAATGAAATTACTAATACACCGTGGTTTGGTATGATTTGTAAGCTAATATATTCTTGTAATTCTTGAATTCTTTTGCTTAAAAGTTGGATATCTACAAGTTACTGTTATAGTTTAGCGATAATTGAAAAAAGTTTATAGTAGTAAATGGTTAAAGGAGAACTTGAAAATTATTTTAACAAATTTCAATTTTAACTTCAATTTTAAAAAATGAAAGTGATATATTCATTTACCGAAAACTTTTCATTGATTTGTTCATTTTACCTATTCTTAGGGACTTATATTGACTCAAGTATATCATGGTTTCATTATATCCAATAACCACGTCATAATCTAATTATAGTTATGATTCTATATAGGTAACGTCGAGCACTAAACTCTCATATTTTCTACCACTTAGCCATTGTTATTATTGAAAATTGGATATACTGGTCGTATAGACCCTTATGTGACTAATTGCTGCGTGTGTGGACGCGACAACTGACTTGACACAATTAACGTTGAAGTTTTACTAGCTGTGCTGCAGTTGTGAGCCCAAATCATGTAAAGAATTGAAAGAGAAAGCGTAGCATACACTTGTAAGGGCTTGTATAATTCAACTATTGGGCTTATTTCGTTACAGGCTGTTATGGCCGGGAAAGTTTTTGGAGTGCACACACTTGAGGTTTGTATCTGTCAATATTCGTGGTTTACAGATTTGGGTCTCTACTAAGACACTACTAAGACGTGCCTTAACGTTAGTGGATGTTTTTTTAATTAAATACAAGCCCCGTAACGATTTTTATTGTAGCACGGCAAAGGCATAGTACAATCCAAAAACAATGGTGACCACCGAGTGACACACTATCCATCGCTGGTCGTCGCTGTCATGCCGGCCTGTGAAAAGCTGGATATGCACAGGCTGATCCCGAAACGCGACCCGCAGAAGCGAATCACTATGACGGGCTTTTTCGCCGTATACATGGTGGTTGCGACCCAGTCAGGCTGTAAAACCCTACCAACCCGCAATATATATTATAAATATTTTCTTTTTATTGTATTTATTATATCGTACAATATATTTATGGTTGTGTATATAAATAATATTAAATTATATCTATAAACTCTTTCTTGAAACTACAACAATGCAAAGATTGTTTATTACATGACTATGAATAGTTACGTTGTTTATATAATTATACAAAATATACAAATATCTTTATTTTCTATAAAACCTTTACATAATATTGCCTTAACTATGGCCCCAAACTAGGCGATGCCTGTCTCATGGAAGCCTGATGCCTGTTTACAAATTGCCTTTAATTGATGGTGGTGCGTATTGTGTTTATAAAATTTAGAGGAAATTACATTTTAAAAATTAAAGTTAAGACAAGAAGAAACAGAAATCATATAATTACAACATGCAATTGATATTAATATCATCATGATATGTTTGAGTCTTTATTATTTAAGAAAAAGGCATGCTATACGTCTTAGACATTGAATATTAAGCTTTGCTTATATAATCGTTGAGTGTTTATTGCAAAAGAAAAATTAATTATTTTTTATTACTTATTATGACGTCTGTATATCTATTTTATTGCTTTTTTATATCCACGTCTAATAAAACGTAACACAATAAATATGTAATGAAATAATATTTTATTTGGCTAACAGATATCCGTTTATTAAACACGGACTTGATTTTTAAAATTTCGTATAAAAGTCAATGTAGTTAGGCAAGCTTTAATGAATTTTGTTTGAAATACTACTCTTGAGCGGTTACCACGCTATATATGCATTGATAGTTCGGCCATTGTCAGTTATACATGTTCCTCGTTACATCCTTTGTTTGATAATTGCTTCGCTCATAAACATTTTCTCCGATCGTAGTAAAACTTTCCTCAATAAGTATATTGAATGAAAAATAAGTATTTTAGATCTACCTAGAAGAACCTGTGTGTTCAAGTAATAAAACAATCTCTTGAGTATTATAGTATGTATTATAATAGATTTATAATATTATATATATGTATATAAAATAGATCTTGGTGTATTTGAGATGCTTTAACTTTATTATCACCTTTGGCTTTTTAGACCGATCACCAAAAAAGCCGTCCTAACTAAGTGTTCATTCATGGAAGTGTTGATGCTTAATTTACTGTGATACACCACTAATGCTCGGTTTCTGAGATACTCGGTTAAATTACCGATAGTTATTGACTCAACAAAAAGTTATCCATAAGATAAACTGTCAAATGTCAAAAAAAACGCTTTGAGTTTTACTGAGATTTATCGCATGACTGTGTGTTCAGAAACGCAATTTGACAAATTATAGAACCGATAACGCTATTGAACAGATAAACTACAGTTAAAGTACCTCAGAAACCGGACATAGGTGGTGCTGTTGTACATTAATTATAGTACCGTACAGCCGATCGTTATAATTGTTATGTGTATGTGTAGGTATGTGTAGATATATCAATACGGAGAGTATCTGTGTTAATATAAATCAATACTCCATAGGAATAAATAAACATCACCATAATCATCACATCAGCCTATATAATCCATTGCAGGTTCATAGGTCACTTATCGAAGTAAGGCATGGGCATAATATAGCCCACAGCGTATTGCTGATTTCAAACTCCGAATAATCCAGTTCTATATGTTCCCACATACGGTAGTATAACAAGAACATTTGTCAGGTCCACGTTTCCTGACGATGTACCTCCACCGTCAGCCGATAGTGTTACCTATTTAAACTAGTAAATGAACACGAAAATATGATAGTACATACCTAATTTCGAACCTACGGACATGGAATTCCATCTACCAAACTATTCGACCACCAATTAATAAAATTATGTACATAATTGCACACACTTAATAAAATCGTCTGCAAAACCGCGGGCACAGCTATGTTGTTTATATATTTTCGCGTCAATAAGAAAAAAACCTACAAAATATTAAAGATTAAAATAATTCCTTTCATCAGGCACGTTTCTATAAAGCATGTTTTTTAAAGATTATACCTATTCAGACAATCGATTTAATAGCGACCTTGACCGACGGACATCTCTATAATATAAATACATTCTGTTTATATATTTATACTTTAACTAAAATATTGTACGTGGCAAATATTTATTTATTTCAATCTTATTAAATTTCGTATGTCGTTGCGATTTGATTTGTCAATCAAAGAGATCTCACGTTCATAATGTCATGCGTCCTCATAACATCAAAATGTTCGCCTATCAGTCACCCTACATCATTTCAAACAAATAGATGTTAATGCAGCAACACCAGAATGCCTGAAGACATTCTCTTGACTAAAAGTGCCTACAATGTGATTTACATAACATATATGAGTGAAATCCTTTGTTGTCTGAATACGTATTCAAAAAGACGGCTATTATAACTATTGCATAATCAACGTTACAGAGATCTATCAGGCTCCATTCGATAGCGACATAATGTAATTTTTTATTGTTAAGTTCATTTAGTTTGCAGGCCTACGTAATTGTACGCTCCTACACTATTATGTTTGTAATACATTTTGCAGCAGAAGTCATGCAATATACTTTACAAATAATTTGTATAATGTCAATCAGAAATATATTATAGTTTGTTTTTAATGTCATAGCAAGCAAACAAAGAGGTGGGTCACCTGATGTTAAGTGGTCACCACTGTCCATAGACACTAACAGCACCAAGGGAGTCGAAAGTGCGTTGCCAGTCTGTGTTTGAGAGAAAGGGAGGGAGGTTGAGAAGAGCGGGGATGGGAGGTGGACCTCCTGCGAACGAAACGCAAAAATGCAAGCACTGTTATTCTATGACAGTATTCTATGAGAGGGGTGGTACTACCCATTCTCATTCATGCTGAAATCAATAATAACTTCAGCGTGGCTCTACCACCTACGTAACTTAAGTTACTTATAGTTATTATCACTAGATAGATTCTCATCTCTTAAAACTATTATGGACTGTTCTTAACTTATAAAATTAGGTTTCATTTCGTTTGATAAAATCATACAACTTATAATATAAAGGTATGAGCTAGTTTCGAGTATGGAGACCGTATATGTAGTTTTACTATAAACTATTGGGAACTAGCTGACATCCGAGACTTCATCATCGTCGTTCAATTCTTTTGTTATATTTCAAAAGGATTAGGCATCGTTTTCGACGAAAGCTACCAGGCGGCTTGACTTTTTTCAACACTTCCAACAATTATCGTTATTTTTAAACCAATTTACAAAAAAATCATTACAAATTATATACCTAAACCTTCCTCGTGAATCATTCTATTCAACCGCATGAAAATCCGTTTAATAGTTTTTGAGTTTATCGCAAACAGACAGACGCGGCGGAGGATTTTGTTTTATAATATGTATTGATAATTTTGTATTTTTGATAGCAGATGTTCATTTTCATAGTAATCTGCGAAAAACAAAAATACGGAAGAAATAACTATTATTTAATCTAACTGTCTTTAAAGTCTTTTAATGTCAAGTCTTCAATAAACTCTTTGTGGGCATTCTTAATGTAGTATTCGCACATCTTTGCACCCCACTGTATCGTTATTAGCAATTATTAACATTCGTACTTCAAATTCTAGTGGAAACAATTTTGCGAATAATAACCTCAGTCTTATTTATTGAGTGATGACAACACATATGTTCACATGACCTTAATGCCGCGTGTTCGTGGTATATTTATGATTTGAATTGAAAAACATTTATATTGCATTTAGAAGCGTATTCTATACATATAAATAAAATTGAAATGTTTGATGCATGTCCAGGATAATTTCCGAAACTGTCACACCGATTTTGATGTTACTTTTAGTGTCAGATGGAGTACTACGCATAATAATATTTAGGCTTTAAATCATGGAGCCTTTCCATATGCTAGTTAGTATAAGTAGTATTCATTAGATTTAAGAGGAGTAACGTAAAATAGGTTAAAGTGTTGTAGCCGTTAAGAAACTAAATGAGAAAACAGTATACTTAACAAACGAAACCATTTCAATAAATACAAAGCCGCGGGCAACAGTTTGTAATAAATAATATTAATTCACAGGTATTATTTTATATATTTTTTATACTATTCTTCAAAAGTTGTTTTTCTTGTATTATATATGTATATTTTAAATTATATTAAATCAAAAATATTTATACATAATAAAAAGGAGCTAATATTAACAAGATGGAAAATACGGTTTTATGTTACTTTGTGATTGTAATAAAAAACAGCTGTCTAGGTGATGTGCAACGTTAAATTAAGGGAACTCCAAAACCGTGTGTAATTGAAGAAATTATACTGTCACGATGCGCTGTGCGAACTTGTCCTCCAAAATACAAATGAGCATTCTAAACGCCTGTATGATGAAATATAACTATAATGAATAACTAACGTTTTACATAGGTAATGGTTCAAAGTCGTAACGAATATATTTTAATTATTTATGGTATTTAACAACTTATACAAGTTTTAACGATGCAAGTTTTGCGAGCGAATTTGAATTTTATTACATTGAAACTTTAATCGGTTTTATAACCTTATTATATTATATATTACTACTCTGTTGATTTTTCTTTGCAAAATAATTCAGTCGAAAGACACGTCCGTTTGAACTGCAGCTGAAAAACTGAATGGGTGGAATGCTTCGTGCGAATATTTACCCGACACTAATACCTAAAAAGTGGACATACCGTTATATTTGTTGACAACCATTACGTCGCCTCGACAAGTTAGCATACATGCGTCGAGGTAATATATCTAATGTTTACTTATTTCATAGAATTTGCGACATCGCAATGAATTGTGAAAATAATATTGCAGGGAGGTGGACATATGGATCTTACTATAAATACCCGAAATTTCAGGATGTAAAGTATCATTCGACAACAGTTCCCTTCAGCTGTTCAACAACCACCAAACAATTCAAAATGAAATCTATTGTAAGTGTGTTTTTATTAAAAGTGATTAACTCTGTATTGGTCCTTCAGTCCATACAAAAAAATCTTTGTAATGTTTAAATAAATTGAATGTATAAATAAATTGAGTTACAGTTAAGTTGTCATTAATATAATCTAGTATCAGATTTTATTAACAAATAACTATTTCCAAATTACAGGTGCTGGTCTCCATGCTCGTGGCTGTGGCTTTCGCCGCTCCCCAATCTCACAACGAGCCCATTCCCATAGTCCGTGATGATAGCCAGATCAATGGTGACGGATCTTACCAATACGCATACGAGACTGGCAACGGCATCAGCGCTGATCAGAAGGGAGAACTTAAGAAAATTGGAAACGTAGAGGCATTGGAAGTGCAGGGCGAGTTCAAGTACCCTAGCGAACATGGCGAGCAGATCTCCCTGACTTATACCGCTGATGAGAACGGTTTCCACCCACAAGGCGCTCACCTGCCCACCGCTCCCCCAGTACCTGCTGCGATCCAGCGTGCTCTCGCTTACCTCGCCACCGCCGCCCCTGCTCACGCCGAAGGTGCTCACGCTGAAGCCGCCCACGCCCAATAGATTCATTCTAGTCGAATATCACAATACTCATAGTCACAGTTTTTGTGATAAATGTATTTTATAATTTTGTACCACAGATATTCTTAATATAGTAACTAATACAAACATTTAAAATTTATGTTTTTGTTTTCATTATATATACAATATTGTATCTTGGCATAATCACCAAAAATAAAATCACATATATAATAGTTAAGATAACTTCAGTACAAAGCGGAACACGAAATAAATAACATACGTGCACACAATTTAAAAATACATCCTATTTACTGAATAAATAAAATATTCTTAGTGGAATCAGCCGAGATGAGCATAAAACATATGATCTATTATATTATAGTGTAATATAAAATGTATATTACTAATGCATTATTGGCAACTGTGTGTGTGTGTTACTGGAAACACTTTTATTAATAAGAGACAATTCTACAACTTCTTAAATACTATAAATAATTCAAATATATTCGCACCATTAAAAGTAACGTTCATAAGATTGTTGTTATAGATAGACTATTTGAGATCAAATTCAATGTCATAGTAATATATTGTAAATCATCAGTCAATGACAATTTGGAGTTGATAAATGTAAGAATTACGTCAAAAAAATCTTTCTTTTTTTTATGTCATAACTGACAAACGAACTTATGGGTCACCTGATGTTAAGTGATCACCACCGTCCATAGACACTAACAACACCGGGGGAGTCCAAAGTGCGTTGCCAGCCTGTGTTTGGGGGAAAGAGAGTGAGGGGGAGAGGAGAGGGGCAGGGAGGTGGGCCTTTGGCGCTCTCACTGACCGAACGAAACGCAACAATGCAAGCACTGTTACTTCACGTCGGTTTTCTATGAGAGGGTGGTACAACTCCAGACGAGCCGACCCATTCAAGCTGAAACCAATAATAGCTTCAGCGTGGCTCTACCACCCTTAAAATTCTTCACATTGAAATAAATATATTATAATCATCGATTAAAAACAATGTTCTAAATTTTAAGAATCTACTTTGTCTTTGAACTTCGTTATGATATTTTAGAAATCAATAACCAATAAATAAATCATCAAGGTCAAACAAATGTATGAAATCACCATTTATCATCGATTATAAGGAAACGGTAAGGTTAATTTTGAAGGTTTTTCTAAGAATTTAGATTGAACCCTGAACAAATTTATGTAAAACAGTTAATTTGCAATTACCTTACAGAAAATCGACTACCGTTTCAGGTACTAGGTGAAGTATCCGCTTATCATTTCAGTGTAAATATCTATTATTCTATAGTAAACTATTAGAAGAGCTTAATATCGACCGTTCACTTTATGACATTTTCTATCATCGATAGCAAATAGCGTTACTGTTTAATTGTAAAATGACATGTACGTTTATCCACAATATTCGTTGTCGTGAGACATTAATGGAGTAATCGATATCAGAGGCTGCAGTCCGGTGAAGCTGTTAAGACCTTGCTAGATCAATAGCGTAGTCTGATCAAAAAAAAAAATCGATATCAGAGCGCCACTCATTAATTCTAGTTATGAGAACATCATTTAGCATAATGTTATTGTATTGATGAGAGATTTTGAGAAAAAAGGCTTTGTAGTACGATAGAGTGACAACACTAAATCTGTTAGTAAGTAATGTGAAATTAAAAAAATATTGTGATGAATCACAACGTTTACAGTCCATTACCAGTCGTCTTTATCATACCCACATATAAGCCTCTCGACACCTGTATATACACAGATTAATTCTGAAACGTAAGAAATTAAAAGAGGTCGACTATGTCGGGCTAATCATCTAGCGACTCAGTTGGGTAGAGAACACTACAATCTAGCTTTAATACTGAATATACACAAGCTGACCGCAGACCGCGATACGCGTAAAGGTGCCATTAAGAGAGGTGTTACTACACCTGGTGTAATATGATCCAAACTATTCCATTAGCCAGGACTGATAGTTGGTGGAGTGTTAGCAGCACAACACAAATGCTAACCAGCAAATTTAAATGCTTATTTGTGGTTAGTATTAATGATGATAAGAAAGCTTTTTTAAATCGATGTTTATCTCATAAATTGCGGTTGAAAGGATGAGAGACAATTCTACAATCATAATCATAAGTAATCCTTACTTATTATAAATGCGAAAGTAACTCTGTTTGTCTGTATGTCGCGCTTTCAAGCCAAAACTACTGAACGGATTTAAATGAAATTTGGTACATAGGTAGTCTAGAGCCTGAGAAAAGACAGAGGCTAATTTAATGCGTAAAACATGGTTGTAAGGGGATAAAAGGGGGTATGAAAAGGTGTATGGAAGTAATTAGAGCTAAAAATTAGAGCTAAAATTAGAGCTAAAAACTTGAAACTTTTTTTTAGGCTGTTGATTCCATATAAATATAATAAATACGTAAATAAATAAATATGACATTCAAAGTTTGTAAAAGTTTTACTCTCCGGGGTGTAAAATAACAATAGGAAATAGGGGATGAAAGTTTGTATGGAAATATGTAAGGCATCGCTCCGATTTGAAAAATTATTTTAGTGTTAGATAGTTCATTTATCGAAGAAGGTCATAGATATATATATCATCACGCTAAGACCTTATTGGTCTTAGGACCTATTTGAGCGGAGCACCATTGAAGAATATTTCAAAATGCTGCGTGTTAGTTAGCCCAAAGTTATTATTCCACGCGGACGAAGTATTATAAATACGAATACGACTTCGTTCGTTTGTTACGCTTTCCCGCCTAAACCACTCAACCGATTAACGACAAATTTTGCATATACTTTGCTAAATGTACAGAAAAGGACATATGATACACTTCATATCGAATTTCGAATAAAATTTTTAGTTCCGAGGGAGCCGCGAGTAAAAGTTAGTCTTTAATAATGTCGCTTAAGGGTGAGCCGTGTGATGATTTAAAAATAAGTAGTTGTTCGGAGAGCTCGGACCGTCTTATCTGGGCTGTGTTTTCTTGTCAAAAACAGAATTTTTTGATCGAGTCGTGCTGATGTTAATCTGTGGAGATTGACAGAAAAGCATGTTCCTTTTAATTTCGTCCAAACTGTAGCAATAAATATTCTACATGCGTTTTGTTAGGTGACAACAGTATTACAAGAAGATATCTAGAGATTAATGTTCTTTTGTCAATCTAACGCTCCGTTTTTTTCCACCCAGGAATGTTCAGATTCAGAAAATTGGTTTCCGAAATCGATCTACAAATGCGTAATTGAATTAATTATGGGGTATACCATTGCAAAAATAGTTCAAACTATTTAATTCATTTAAACAATCGATAATTACATTACTAAATTAATTATACACTTTTATGTGATATTTTTGATAAAATCAATGTAATCTTATAAACAAACTGCTAATTAGAAGATGAGTTCTCAAGTATGTTATGAGTTACTATAATTATTGCTTAGTGACATTCGGTCATAGTGAAATCCAGTTATAAGTTACTTTAAATAACCATTAGCCTACTTGAGAAACTACTCGAAGATGGTGAAATAAACGTTAAGCCTTGAAAATCATATTTGTAAGATTTTATTAATAACTTGTCAATGTTTACTCACGGTGTTTTCTTTTACTGAAGTAGCTGGGCACAGTAAATACCTTCTCAGTGTTATAAATCACGGTCAATACTACGTCTATTTTGAATTTTATTTAGAGTATATCACACAATTATGTACTGAAATATAATTTTGCCGATATTTACTTATTCATTTACGGGCACACGTTACTGATAATAAGTTCAAATAAATACAGTCCCTTTTAATATCTTCGGCTATGTTATACTCTTGTATTATATGTTCTTAATTTCTTCTTCTATGCTATTCAAATTTATATGCATGCACGTCTATGCATAATAAAATACAATTATTCAAATATACATGAGTATACTAATTTAAAATATACAGTGTTCGAGTGCCAAAAAGTGTTTATATATTTAAAAAAAAACAATTGTAATTTGTAAACTAAACTTTAAATGTATACTTTATCGGTGTTATTAGCAAAAAGTTAAATATGTATTAAATATTTGGTTTCAAGAAGTTTTCTAATAAATGCACCGCGCTCGCCCGAAGCAAGTTCGCGTTATCCTTTTTCACAAGTCTAACCTAACGTAACCGAAGCGAGACAAAAGAGCAAGATGGCGAACAATCAGCAACCGAGATGCATTTAATATGAGACCTTTTTAAAGCAAGGGTTCAATACGTATTTAACTTTTTTGTAATAACAGCGTATATGTTTACTGTTTGACCACAATTTCACCTGTTGTGGTCCATGATGGTAAACACGTTAAACCTGATGGGGTCAGTCTCAAGTGCAGCTCTCAATGGTGTGTACCATTAGGTACTTGACGACAGACTTTCAACTCGACGGTGGTTGCTAGCCAGGCGGACTTAAAAAAACCCTACCACCGTACAGTTCACACTGTTTTATGACAATATTTTCCTTCACCGACAAATTCGACTCAGTTGCAAGGATTAAAACCTACATCGATCGCCATGGTGTCTGAACATACTATTAACTACAAGGTGGTGGAGCCTCGCTGAAGCTTTACTAGTTTCAGCATAAATAGGTCGGCTCGCCCGGGATAGTACCACCCTCTCATAGAAAACCGACGTGAAGTAACAATGCTTGCATTGCTGCGTTTCGTTCGGTTAGTGAGAGCGCTGGAGGCCCACCTCCTTCCCCTTTCCCTTCCCCTTTCTCCTTTCCCTCCCCGTTTTTCCCTACCCGTCCCCCATACCGCGCTGGCAACGCACTTGCGACTCCCCTGGTGTTACAAGTGTCTATGGACGGTAGTGGGTGGTGATCGCTTAACATCAGGTTGACCCACCTGTCCGTTTGCCTACTAAGACATTAAAAAAAGTACTATCTTCACCGAATATCATACTATGCTTACTGACGAATACTCACGGATTGTACAGTGAGAAAACTCACGCGATATGCTATAACGATACTTATGATACTTTAAGTGGCGACTGAACCCTATCAATTACATGTTAATATTCTACATACTCATAGCAGAGACACGGTTGTTACTTCAGTAGTATTGTAATTTTCTATGGAGTAGGAATTATGAGTATAAAATTTATTAGAAATATTTTATTTTTGTTCTTCTTCTGTGTTCGTTTTTTTTATTATATAAATCGTTTAAATATGAAATGGTTGGTTTAGTTACACTTTGAAATGTTTGTGCCACAACTATTAATAAAATATGTCACATCGTTCTACATAGAGTTCTCCTATATGTTGAATTGTTAATATAAGGACAAAATTTTACCTATATTCATCTGTACGATTATATGAAATTCTTTCTATGTGTGTTTAACTTAAACAGTAATTGAGGTATTTTGTTGAAAAAAAATTAAATTTGTCTATGGATACATAAGTGCTATGTTATATTCAATTACTAGCCTCTACCCGCGACTACGTTCGCCTGGAATAGTTACTTCGGCCTAACGCTAACATAGCGAAAGCTCTCAATAGGAAAAAATACCCGATTTTTAAATATTCTTCATTGGTGCTCCGCTCCTATTGGCCTTAGCGTGATGATATATATCCTATAACGTATCTCGATAAATGAGCTATATAACACTGAAATAATTTTTAAATCGG
>MU159948.1:23863-39781 GCA_015888305.1 Antheraea pernyi | reverse complement strand
GAAGAGCGTGCACATTGTTACTGGATGAGAGGTATTCTTTGTCCCTTTTTGTATCTCTGACAAGATGAATGAAGTATTTAATGATGACCGGTGGAGTAATTTAAGCGTGAAAATGTAACAAACAGACACATTCGCGTCCTCCCAATCAATATTATAAATGAGCGAGTGAGTTTGTATGTTTATATGTTTGTTTTGCTTACAGACACGTCGGCAGGGGTACAGAGAACAACTTTAGTAGGACAAAGCCTCGCCAGGCTGCCGCAGGTGTGGTTTATCAGGAAGACAGCAGGTTCGATCCCTGGCCGCCCCTACCATGCGGCGGACGGTACACCGTGGGGTTTTAGTACGTGCGAGTCGGACATAACTCACTCTCTCCCCCGAGAGGGTGGCATATCCATAAAGGATTTCCCCACGTAAATAAATAAAAGGGGGTACAGAGAATGACTTAGGGTACCTTTTACCCAGAAAATATCTACTGTTTCTGAGAGATATCATTTAATGAGATTTAGATTTCTACATTCAAGCGTGCAAAAGCTAGTTTATAATATCTAGATTCTTTTACCACCTTTAGGTTGAATGACTATAGAATGTTATATAGCTCATTTATATAACATCTATAGATATGTATATATTTGCTAACATCATACATAATTATTTATTTTTATATATTTATTATTATTATTTATGTTTAAAAATGTAGTATCTATTAAAACAATCTTTCTATTCAATATTGTAAGATGAATAAGCGTCTATGTAGCAATTAACAAAATACATCCTATTAATAAGCAATACTAACTACGAATATCTCAATAATGATGTCCTTGTCGAACCGGTTTTCTTTATAAAACTGGAAATCTATTGTGTTTTATGGTTTTTATTATAAGTGATTATAGTTAACATTATTATGACTTTAATATTTGTTTCCTTGAACCATAGAGAACGTTTATCTATATAAATAAAATTATAGACGTCTGTCGTTGTGCGCGCATCACTCCAAAGCAACCGAATAGATTTCAACGATTGTTTTTTACTTCGTAGGCACATCTAAAAAAAATTATCACGATAGCTTCATTTGACATAAGGTTATTAAAGCGTCAGCAACTAAGGTATTTATAAGCATTATGATTTCAGCGTATGTTTTCTTGCCATGAAGTGGGGCAAACGGTGTTGTGCTTATCTTTTTCTTCTGTACATAAAATATATATTTAAGATTATAAATGATTTTTTTTATGTCATAAGTGGCAAACGAACTGGTGGGTCACCTGCTGTTAAGTGATCACCACCGTCCATGGACAGTAACAAAACCAGAGGAGTCGCAAGTGTGTTGCCACCCTTTGGGGCAAGGGATTAGGGGTCGGAGAGGGAAAGGAGAAGAGCGGAGGGAAGGTGGGCCTCCGGCGCTCTCACTGACCGAACGAAACGCAACAATGCAAGCACTGTTACTTCACGTCGGATTTCTATGAGAGGGTGGTAGTACCCCGGGCGAGCCGACCCATTCATGCTGAAACCAGTAATAGTTTCAGCGTAGTTCTACCACCATTAGAATGATGCAGCCAAAGTCGCAAGTGTCAGTTGGTTTTTAATAAATACATTCATGAATGTTTTACGTCCATAACATATATCATCAACTCATGATAAATATAATAAATGATATGTTGGAGCAATATATGGAATATTTTGTACTATAAATGTGTTCACGTAGTATACGAGTATACGAGGAACTATGATACATTTATTATCAACCAATATGATAAGTATTCAGATATACATGTAAACGTTCGTGAATCATACAATTTTAATTGCATAACTCACAAACGAATATATGTATGAATAGCTTAGAATAGTTTAGCTAGATTAGATGCTCCCACAAAAGGGTCTGTCGGTACACCGGGGGGTTTTAGTCTGTGTGAGTCGGACGTAACCCACCCTCTCCCCCGGGGGGTGGCGTATCCATAAGGGATCCCACGTTAAAAAAAAAATCTAGATTAGATCCGGGATATCAGCAACAGCCCAAGCCGAGGTGTGCCACGCACCCTTGAACTAGTTGCCTAAATAAAATCGGCTGACTGCCTTAAGCCCTCGCCTTAGTAGTCCGGTGAAGCTGTGAAGGCCTTACGAGGCCAATAGCGTAATCATTTCGAAAAAAAAAAACAATTCTTTTACATCGTTACTGTGGAAGGTCGTTGTAGATTTTAATCATCATTAAAGCTAGATTAACTAAATATCGATGGCATTAAATCAGACAGATCGTAATTCTGACTAATCTTAACTAATATTATAAATTCGTAAGTGAGTTTGTCTGTTCATATGTTACACTGTCACGCTCTACTCAATTGATCGTCATAAAATTCTGTATACATGTCGTCAGAGGTATAGATAACGACATAGATACAGCCATCACAAAAAAAAACTCGGTACCTGAGATATAAATCCATATTAAATGAAAATCAAAAATTCTTTATTCAGTTTAGGCCCTGAGAAGACTCTTATGAAAGTCAAAACTACCACCAGTTTGGAAAACAACTCAGTCGTTGAAAATAACCGGTAAAGAAACCCGATCTGGTTTATCTTTTCATTATACGATGCGAACGAACCCGCGGGTAAAACTAGTCTACAATATAGTAACGCTAAAAAACTATATTATCTATGTAGTTCACAAAGCAAATTGAATACTTCCCAAGTGTTTGTTTCAGATGAAAAATTAAAACTGTAGATTTGCCTAATATATCTCTATTATATTATATTTTTATTTCAGAACATGTGTATACCTACTGATATGTATCAAATATATGTAGATAATAGATAGCTACTAAGAAAGCATTTTTTATTTACAAACTAGCGGTGCCGGTGGGAGAACAAAAAAAACTTGACTAAATACATACCTAAACCTTTCTCATAAGGATTTGGTGAAAATCGCATGAAAATCCGTTAAGTAGTTTTTCATTTTATCGCGAACAGACAGACAGACAGAGGGACGTGGCATAGGAGTTTGTTTTATAATTTGTAATGATATTATTTTGGACCGTGCCGATGAAATTTTTTGTTTAGATAAAGTTTTACACTCAACGCTTATATACCTACTCGTATATAATTCGTTTTGAAACAAATACCAGATTTAGTCTGGTGACTACACTAGGCCAATATTGTAAATGAGTTTGAGTTTTTTTTTGATTATTCACTTTTATTTGTTAATCAAATGCAACATTTTTGCGTAGGGTTCGCTGATTTCATATCGAGGCAAACAATTATCACTGTATTAAATTATGTGTATGTCCACTTACCTAACTATAATCAGTTATTACTAAGAATCCGAATTTAGGTAACATCAGCATGTATAAAATGTAGCTATCGTTAGGTATTTTAATAATTTTAGTTTCGCATCTAAATTTTTAACCCATAACATTGGACTCATTCTTTGGAGTAGATGAAAGTAATGTAATTTGATTAAAATTAAATAATGTTTCATTTTAGTTATGGTATGGTTTTTCGTAAAACAAAATAAATTTAAATTTAATGTTATGTGTTGATGTTGAAGTTAGCTATAGCCAGTCTAAGCACAAATTGACGAATATGTTCTGATGTACCGAATGATGCTGCAATACCATCCCGAGGTGGTAGGCGGCTATGACCCGATAGTATATAAACCGATATACCACTGTTAGATCAACATTGTCTAGTGCCTTCACCGACATTAATACATACACAATATGAAGACCTTTATCGTAAGTGTCTTTGATAGTAAATTCAAATAATAAAATACACTCGATTACTTTGAAAGAATACGATTCATTTTAATCATATAAACGTCTTTACTTTGGAATCTTTTTCATTTGTTTTGTGTATTTAATTATCGTGCACTTAACACAATGCACAAATAATAAATTTTTATATATAATTAATTTTATTCAAGAGAATGTTAACAAAAGTAAAACAGGCTTAATAATTTATACTTCTATAAATACTAATATTATAAAGAGGTAAAGTTTGTGAGTTTGTGACGTTGTACGGGGTAATCTCAGGAACTACTGATCGGATCTGAAAAATTCTTTCAGTGTTATATAGCTCATTTGTCAAGGAAGGTTATAGGCTATATATATCATCGCGCTAAGGTCAATAAGAGCGGAGCACCAATGAAGAATGTTTCAAAATCAGGATTTTTTCTCTTGAGAGCTTCCGCTGAGTATTCGCCGCTTCAGCCCAAAGGAACGTTATTCCACGCGGTCGAAGTCGCTTGCAAAGGCTGGTCTACTATAAAAATACAACAAAATGTCTTTGATTATAGTTAGATATCCGTCTAGTTTTAGACTGTCATAAACGTTCCAATACGTCAATCACTAATACATTTCGAATTCGATTTTGAAGAGTTCTCTGGTGTATTAACGAGATCCAAGACCCAATACTAATCCTTTTCAATTTCTAATCCGTTTATAAATATTGTTTTGAGGTAACAAAAATTAAAAATATACAACCGAATTAAGAACGTTTTCCTTTTTGAAGTCTCTTGAAAATGTGCTCGTATGTGTTCATATTTCATCTATGGTTTCAGGTTGTTCTTACTGTTGCGGTGGTCGCTCTCGCTGCTCCACAGTCACCGACGGAACCTATCCCAATCCTTAGACAAGACAGCATTATTAACCCCGACGGTTCTTACCAATACTCCTACGAAACTGGTAATGGCATTTCCGCTGACGAGAGAGGAGCTTTGAAGAATATTGGCGCTGAAGAACCTGCACTTCAAGTAGAGGGACAGTTCCAATACTCCGCAGATGACGGTAGCAACATAGTGCTGACGTATGTTGCAAATGAAAATGGTTTCCAGCCCCAGGGTGCTCATATTCCGACACCTCCTCCTACGCCAGAAGCAATCTTACGCTCCCTCGCATACCTTGCTACAGCACCACCCCAACCACAGAGAAGACGTTAAGTTATCATAAGATATGTTTTAAACAAGCACGAGACAGTTATCGTATTTCTTATTATTATTATAAATATTTTTAAGGAATATTTTAATTGTTTTAGCTATAGTGACAAGTTTTATAACGAATTTGTACATAATCTTAGATACTCTTATTAGATAAACGTTTTTATATATAGTGTAAATATATACATTTTGAATTGGATTTTTTGTTTTTCATTCAGCTTTTACTGATCTAATTGTGCCGTGACATTAAAATAATATTTATAGCTAGTAGTATTTTGGTGCTAATATAAGGAATAAATCTAAAAAATAATACCATCCTATTACAAAAATAATTGAATTCAGTCAGTTTTTAATCCATTTGAACAATTCCATTTAAAATTCTACTTATAAACATTGAGATAAAAAAAAATGATAAAAACTTGCACCGACATCAATAAAATGTACTCTAAAATACACCAGAATGTTCTTGGCCATAGATAGGCACCTACCTAGTCTTGAATTGTTATAATCCTGCCAATATCTCAAATCAATTTACTTTTTTGTTGCAATTTGGAGGAATGTACTGGTGTAGCTTTAAAATTCACGGTACATTCAATACATTGCAAATATATACATTAAAATGATGAGGTCCCCTTTCCGATACAAAAAGGAATTTGTAAACCGAATCGTAAGTGACGGTTCTCAGGTAATAAACACAGAAAAAAATATGAATCGGGAAGCGCCTTCTTTTTGAAGTCAGGTAATAATAATGACTATTTTTACAATGGTACCTACTATTTAACTTAAATTAAAATATATTTCCGTCTTTTATGTGGTTTGAACGTCAAAATGCAGCGATAATTTAAATACACAATATGAACGTGACTAAAAAGCAAAGTTCAATAAATTCACATGCTTAAAGCGTTCTTTAGTGTGCAACAGCTAAACATTTAGCGAGGATGCAATCATTCTTATGAACTACCAAATAAATGATGAGAAACAACTTACGAGATATTTATTTTATAAGACGGTACGTACGATGAATCACAAATTACCAATGAATATGTTCTGAATTAATTTTTTAACGTATTTTTAACAAAGAGAGCGCTACTGTTACAGTGAAGATATGTTAGTAACTAACAATCATCTGTGGCTATGGTTGCGTTAAAACTCGTATAATAATAATAAGTTATATTTCATGTTTCTACTAAAGAAGAACATTACGTTCTGCGACTAGAAAAAACAAATTGATGTATTTATATAATAACATTGCCCTTTGTATCGCATGCTTTCTTTTTGTAATACTTTGCGTTCCAAACTCGATATATTTTTTTGTGTTTCTTTGGCTTCAACTAGAAAAAAAATGTATTTCAATGTTTAGTATAATTTAATTTTTCTTTGTATTAATACTATGACTTTGTCTTCTTATAATATGCATGCTGTGTTCAAATATAATAGGTTTCGTGTCCATTTTTGTGGAACTTAAATAAATAAATAATAATAACAGTATAGATTAATTTAAAGTCTAATTACTTAGTTATGCGTAAACTCAAGAATTTATGTCCATTAACAAGTAGCTATAATATAGTACTAAAATAATACAATTTTATATAAAAGTGCATACTAAATAATATATCAACCTAATCATAGTTTTAATTAAAACGGAGCAATACTTCATAACACCAATTAAATGTAAGTGCAATATTCACATTACTTTAAATATAATAGAAGCCAAACGAACAGGCGGGTCACCTGATGTTAAGTGATCACCAACGTCCATAGACACTAGCAACACTAGGAAAGTCGCGTTGCCAGCCTGTGTTAGGGAGGGAGGGAGGAGACAGGGAAGGAGGAAGAGGAGGTGAGCTTCCAGCACTCTCACTGACCGAACGAAACGCAACAATTCAAGTACCGTTACTTCACGTCGGTGTTTCTGTGAGAGGGTGGTACTACCCCGGGCGAGCCGACCCATTCATGCTGATACCAGTAATAGCTTCAGCGTGGCTCTACCACCTACATCATTGATTAGATTAAATATTATTAAACTATAACCGTTCGAGGAATAAAATGAACAGTTAACGTGAACAGTGACTGCGGATTTTTCATTACTGTATGTATTCATTACAGTATGTATGTTGTAATAATTATTGTATGTATCGAATAATCATGGTATACAATAAACTGAAAGAGAAGTGTTACTACTTTTTTGTATTGTAAGCAAATGCCAGCTATCAGCTTTCACAACCCACTAAGGTTAGAAATTAAGCTAAACTTCTAAGTCTACGTAATAAAATATTTACTACTTGATAATGTAAGAATAGACTTAAAATTAATATCTATCACATATCAAATGAATATGATTACCACTTTTTATGTTTATGAAAGTTTATTCTCATTGTACGATTTGAATTCATATTTTCTCATTCATTGTTAGTCTTCCTATTTCTTCCATTTAGTAAATGAAATGCTTTTAAAATTTATATCAACAAGATCTAATTTTAAATAGGTTTATTTATATTATAATTACGTAAAAAACCGATTTCTTTGTTATGAACAAAGAAAAAACAAAGTTTTATTTTACCACCATCTATGGGTATTTTTTTAAAATAACAACTATATTGCGTTTATGCTTTATAATCATTTTTAAATTCCATAAGAAGCGACTTCTAGTTTAATAGTTTTGCAAAAGATGGCGCGATATCCATATAATAAACATAATTTGCATAGTGTAATAAGAATTGAAAATTTTTGTAACATCTTTTATACATAGGTTTTTATTTTTATGTCAAAAGGAGGCAAACGAGCAGGCGGGTCACCTGATGTTAAGTAATCACCGCCGTCCTTAGACACTAGCAACACCAGAGGAGTCGCAACTGCGCTGGCAGCCTGTGTTGGTGGGATGCGGGATAGGGGGGAAGGGGATAGTGAGAGGAGAGAGGAGTGGAGGTGGGCCTTCGGCGCTCTCACTGACCGAACGAAACGCAACAATGCAAGCACTGTTACTTCACGTCGGTGTTCTGTGAGAGGGTGGTACTACTCCGGGCGAGCCGACTCATTCATGCTGAAACCAGTAATAGTTTCAGCGTAGCTCTACCACCATTAAATGGAATAATAATTATAAACACAAAGTAGTCAATATACTCATAACATCATTGTATTTTAACCAAAGTAGGTCAGGGTGTATATTCGACTTTACGTCTTCAAATAAATTACATTTGTCTGACATGCTTTTCAAGTGTCTCTTTGTAGTCTTATTATTGCAAAAATAATTTGAAATTACAACATAATCAATATTCTCAAAACAGATTTTTATGATGACACCGTGTAGGTATGTGAGATCATCACGGAGCTTATATACTTTTATTGTTACTAGTGGGCGCCCAGTGGTCGACATTCGACCATAGTTCATTGATTTTTTAAAGTTGGAACTTTATTAGGGCTCTTTTGTCAAAGGGTACTTCTATAATCAAAGATTTTCATCACGGGTACTCAGTTATTTTCCCTTTGGTTAATAATTATATAAACATTTAAAAAAATCTATGTCTAAAAGAAAATGAAAATTATTTATAAATTTGAAACAAAAACAGGCAGCTACATAGGTTGGTAAGGCATTAAAATTCTAAATAAACATAACTTTACAAAAATAAAGAAATTTATCGCAACTCATGACACAATTTTTAATAAATATTACACGATACCAGGCATGTTAAATGTAATCTGTGTATTATGAGGAATAGTGATTTGCCCAGTATCATCGTTTGGAAAAGTAATGGATACACAATAGAATCAAATGACGAATTTCAAATCAAAGTTGTTTTTAGTACGACCATTAATTTTTGAAAATGAATTCATCTTTATTCAAAATTCATCATCAACTGTACTAAATATAATTGCTACATCAGGTTGAACTGCATCATTGTAATCGCGGAGATCCTAGTCATGGATTACTTTCATAAGCAAAAAATTTTTCCTATTTTGATTATACGACGTATTTTTATTAAATCATCACTTAACGTGAGTTCACCATAAAAAATATTAAACATTAGAATATTGACGTTGACTTTGGTAATATTGCTTTACTCTTATGACAACAGAAGCCAAGTGACACGAAGTGACAGCAGTCCTATCACCTAAAAATTTTGACATCCAAAGAGAATAATAATTATTTCAGTGGTTCCATAAATGTACTTAAAATAAATTGTTTATCAATTAATTAAAATGCTATTGGCAGCAAACGAACATGCGGGTCACCCGATGGTAAGTGATCACCACCGTCCATGGACACCTGCGACACGAGAAGAATCTCAGATGCGTTGCCGGCCTTTGAGAAAGGAATAGGCTCGTTTTTTGAAAAAAGGCAGATTGTATTGTTCTGGAAACGCTGCCGCAAGATAAAAATGTTTTCAAAATTTTTATCTTCCGCCTTATTCTACGTTTGTAGAAAAAACGACACTAACAATAGAAAAAAAGGTATTTAATTAAGTTTTAATACAAAGAAACACAAACAACTAATACAAAGAAACAAAATGTTGACTATAGCTAACTTCAGGGTGTCTGGTTTTTCGTAACGTTGAGCGCGCGCATAGAAAAAATTTACTCTCATCGTTTTTCCCTAACGCGCCAAAAGAAGTATAACGTCAAATATAATAAACTAAAGAAGTAATGTCTAGTACTATGCGCGTCTCACGTGCACTTTTATATTGACCAAAATTTAGAAGCCATGATGGCTTCATTGATAGCGTGTTGGACATAGCGTTGATGGACGCAGGTTCGAATCCTTGCAACTGAGTCGGGGCTTTCGGTGAAGGAAAAACATAGCATGGTGGTGTGGCTTTTTCTAAGTGCATCTGGCTAGCTACCACCGTCAAGTTGAAAATATGTAACCAAACACCGACTGGTGTGTTCCGACAGTTGTACTAGAGAGCCCGACTCGTTTTAAGTTTAGTGTGTTTACGTGTAGTGTGTGTGTAGTGTGAAACGATAACACCTACAAGTATAAAAAAAATATTTTGCCCTATTCCATGCGGACGAATTTGCGGGTAACAAGTTATGATTTTTTTTTTGTATTTACTGCAACTATTCCTCTGACATAGTGTCGGAGACTTTGTGTTGGTAGTCAATGGCGTGGCGACGTGTTATTGTTTACCTTAATCTAGGATTTAAAATATATCGCGTCTATTTTTAAACGCAATAACATTTACTAGTGGGCGCCCAGAGGTCGACATTCGACCATAGTTCATTGATTTTTTAAAGTTTGAATTTTATTAGGGTTATTGTGTCAAAAGGGTATTATTATGTTATAATATCATTGCCGAATGTAGAATGAAAAAGGGTAATTGGAACGTAAGAGTAAAATAATATATACAGTCGAGCATAGCAACCTTCTTCACAACCTTTTTTGAAGTCCTTTATTGACAGATGTCAAAATGTCTTTTTTATTTACATGTGTGTATATGTTGTGTAAAATTGAAGCAGTAGTGTGAGTAATGCATATTTTAATTAATTTAATGTACTTCTAATGCATTTTATATATTATTCTACGTTTATAGAAAAAACGACACTAACAATAGAAAAAAAGGTATTTAATTAAGTTTTAATACAAAGAAACACAAACAACTAATACAAAGAAACAAAATGTGGACTATAGCTAACTTCAGGGTGTCTGGTTTTTCGTAACGTTGAGCGCGCGCATAGAAAAAATTTACTCTCATCGTTTTTCCCTAACGCGCCAAAAGAAGTATAACGTCAAATATAATAAACTAAAGAAGTAATGTCTAGTACTATGCGCGTCTCACGTACACTTTTATACTAACCAAAGTTTAGAAATGATGATGTCTTCATTGATAGCGTGTCGGACATAGCGTCTATGGACGCAGGTTCGAATCCTTGCAACTGAGTCGGGGCTTTCAGGTTGAACTGCATCATTGTAATCGCGGAGATCCTAGTCATGGATTACTTTCATAAGCAAAAAATTTTTCCTATTTTGATTATACGACGTATTTTTATTAAATCATCACTTAACGTGAGTTCACCATAAAAAATATTAAACATTAGAATATTGACGTTGACTTTGGTAATATTGCTTTACTCTTATGACAACAGAAGCCAAGTGACACGAAGTGACAGCAGTCCTATCACCTAAAAATTTTGACATCCAAAGAGAATAATAATTATTTCAGTGGTTCCATAAATGTACTTAAAATAAATTGTTTATCAATTAATTATGAATGTATATATATTATGAATTTACATATTATATTATTATAAAATGAACCTACAATTTGACCAGTTCATTTCAAAGGGCATGTAAGGCATGCAACGTCATTCATGTTAAAAACATTGAAAAGGTAATTAATTCGAACATGACAGAGTAAAGTGACGGATCTGTCAAAATGTCTTTTCCATTTACGTGTGTGTATATGTTGTGTAAAATTCTAGCAGTAGTGTGAGTAATGTATATTTTAATTATTTTAATATGCCTGTAATGCATTTTATATTTAAAAAAATAGATTTCTGCGCTTCTCCTCCATATAAACTTTAACTATGCCAAATTTCACGTTCATCTGTTCGCGCAGTTCGCTTAGTGGTACAAAGTTTCGGCTTCACTTATATATTAAATATAAGATATTATATTAATATTGTTGTATGTTTTATGGCTTATTATATTGACAATATAATGTTACAGCACATATAAACTTGAACAGTCTAAATATCCCACTATTAAACAATGAGTATCCAGAACACATTTATTCCTAACTAGGTATTAGAAAATGAATAAGACTTAAGTGATTTAAAAAAGTTAAAAGGGCAGCGAAGACGCTAACATTATCTGTATTTCAAGTCTTAAGTCAGCAATCAGTACCTATTATAAAACAAAGTACTCTGCCACGCATGTCTGTCTGCCTGTTCTCGATAAACTCTTAAAACAACTGAACAGATTGTCATGAGGTTTCACCAGTATATAAAGGTATCCACGAGGTATATAATTTGTCAAGGTTTTTTTATTATTAGGGCGGGATAACGCCCGCCGGGCTCGCTAGTATAGCATAATATAGAAAAAAGTTGTTAGCTCAAATAAGTTAGATAATAATAAGTGATGTACTATTATTTAAGACATTGCTGAGATTACAAAAATAATTAAATTAAAAGTAGAATTAATCATGGAAGGAAGCTATAAAGAAATTATTGATTTAAAAAGATACATGTAAATTCCAAGTATTCATTGATCACTAAATTCTGATTTCATATTTTTTATATCATAGGAGGCAAACGAACAGGTGGGTCACCTGATTTTAAGTGATCACCGCCGTTTAAGACACTAGCAACACCAGGAGGGTTGCAAGTGCGTTGCCAGCCTGTGTTTGGGGGTGGGAGAGGAATGTCGGAGGGAAGGGGAGGTAGGCCTCCGGCGTTCTCACTGCCCGAACGAAACGCAACAATGCAAGCACTGTTACTTCACGTCGGTTTACTGTGAGAGGGTGGTACTACCTCGGGTGAGCTGACCCATTCATGCTGAAAGCAGTAATAGCTTCAGCGTGGCTCTACCATCTACAATAAGATATAGCCTGATATAAAGCCATCTGTAACTTTGCATAACTTTACTTAAACATATGTGTGTTTTGGGATCATATTCACTAATAAATTTCAGCACTTTATCGTTTTTAGATGGTATACCATAATAAATACATTGTTATTTAAATCTTCAATATATAACTTTAGTACATAAGTGCTAATGGACTTTATTCTTTATGTTGTAAATATGATATTTATATAAAAATATGTTTGAAAGAAAAAAATATTAATTGATTAGTGACTTTAGATGGTTTTATGACTGACCCTGGTAAACTGGGGATCAATTGTAATAATAGCCGTTGACATTTAAACTGAGGGAACTAGTTTTGCGGAGGCCCGAGACGATCTTCGATATTTGCGTTATGTATTGCTTTAGTGGCTTGTTTTCCAGATTCGTGCCCATGCGAGTGCGGTCAAGGCCAGCCGCGATGTTCTTCATTTCGTATTCCAAATCTGTTCTTGGCTTGCTAATGCTTTAATTCCATGACACATTGTCAGATGGTGTAACATTACTGGAAATATATTATTTTATTATTCAACAATATACACTGAACATATCTTGTAGTTATAAGAAAGAGGAGAAAGAAAATATATTATACTAGTGGTCCCTGCGGGCGTTGTCCCGCCTTAATAATAAGAAAAAACCTTGACAAATTATATACTAAATCTTCCTGATGAATCACTTTATGGTGAAAACTGCATCAAAATCAGTTAATTCGTTTTTGAGTTTATCGCGAACAGACAGACATCCAGACGTGGCAGAGGACTTTGTTTTATAGTATGTGTTGGTTTAGATACGACTTATGGATGAAAGTAGGGTATAATTTAATATATACGTACATACTTCATACATACGTTTGGCTTGTTTTGTTAACGACATCTGTAAAACAGCCTAGTGTGCTATATTATACTTTCCTATTGGCAATTAGATATTCTACATTTTATGATAAAGAAAGAAATTATACCATTTCTTAAATAACATTGTATTGATTAGATATTCTAAGAATAACAATACGGATGCGTTTTCAACATATTTTAGTGTTGGATAATGTCGAATTATTCGATTCATGTAAAATGTTATTTAAATTCTATACGCGTAATAAACAAAGAAACTAGACTTGTCGACATGCATGTAAAGTATAGGAATTTGGAATATTTTAGCAGTCTGATTATATTGTAAAAAACAAAAGAATATATTACTTATAAAATACCTTATCAAACTGCTTTGAATGAAGGTCAAGAAGATGCCTTTTATATAAGATGACCGTACGTGTTGATCGTCAGTCTTTTCTGACCCCAATTCTGGTATGTAGAAAATGTACAAAAAAAATGTGTGAGTACTTATGTACACGCATTAGAAGTTATACTTCTTTGGCGTAACAAGATAAAATTCTTTTCAAATTTTTTATCTTTCGCCTTATTTTACGTTTGTAGAATAAACGAGACTAACAATAGAAAAAAGGTAATTAATACATTGAAAGTATTAATACAAAAAAATACTAACAACAAATACAAAGAAACAAAATGTTGACTATAGCTAACTTCAGGGTGTCGGTTTTTCGTGACGGTGTGCGCGCGCATCGCAAAAATTTACTCTCATCATTTTCCCCTAACGCACCAAAAGAAGTATAAGCTCAAAAATACTAATATAAAATCGAGAGCTCTGTTTTGAAATTTTACAATAATATAAATAATTATGCAATAATACTTGCAAGTTAACTTTAAAGATTACGATACGAGTACAATGTGTGAAACTGCTCACTATATTTGGAGTCAGTCGTAAAAATACATATTACATCAACAATGCTGTCTCAGACACGTGAATCGACTAGATCTCTTCAAGCAACAATAATCAAAATAAAGCTGAATAAAGAACTTTTATCTAAATTCGATATATGACCGAACATATTAGAATTTATTACCTCTTCAACGCTAAATATATGTATTCGGTCTTTGCCAAAAACTATAAATAATTTGTAATATGTTAATTGAAACCTTTTGTTTTTAAATCTATATATTACTAGCTGTACCCGCAGCTCCGCACGCGTTTTTAAAAATCGTATTAAAGAATTATAGAATTGTGAGACTATGTACAATTACAGAAACGCTCTTTAAAGACAATTGTAAGTACGACGCGCACGCCACTAAAAGTAACATGTAACGTGTACATTAGATATATAAATACAAAGAGCGTGCCAAATGAGGTTTGTCGTCAGCAACACATTTGGAACCATATAACTACCTCAGTGCTCACTTATACTGTATAAGGAATTATTGAAACAATAACTTAAAATATTATTATAAAGATTTATATTTACATTACATTTAATATACATTGCCATTATTATAATTAAGATTTTGTGACTATACAAAAAATAAACGCTAGTCAGCTCCGCAACAAATTGTATAATGGAATTCTTTACATAATACGTTTATAATCTAAGATCTTATTAGGAATACCTCTATATGATTAATGTTATTCATAATTATAATGTCGAATTGTAAACAATAAACCGATAATTATGTCTCTTATTAAAAAATAAAGAATAAGTTGAAATCTTGCTAAATTTCATGCAGACAAAGTCGCGGGTAACAGTTAGTATAAAATAGAATAACCACAATTACTTTTTATTAGGTTCGCTATCTACCAGTGAAAGTCCCGTGAAAATCGATGTAACCGTTTTGGTGATAGCATTGTGGGCGAAACCACGGTTAACACAGATAGCTGATCTTATAAAAAGTAATTTAAGCAATTTTAGTTTATACAAGCTGTTAACCGTGGTTTCGCCCACAATGCTATCACCAAAACGGTTACATCGATTTTCACGGGACTTTCACTGGTAGATAGCGAACCTAATAAAAAGTAATTGTGGTTATTCTATTTTATACTAACTGTTACCCGCGACTTTGTCTGCATGAAATTTAGCAAGATTTCAACTCATTCTTTATTTTTTAATAAGAGACATAATTATCGGTTTTTGTTTACAATTCGACATTATAATTATTAATAACATTAATGATATAGAGGTTTTCCTAAGTATAAACTAAAATTGCTTCAATTACTTTTTATAATAACCGCTATCTGCCGGTGAAAGTCTCATAAAAACGGTCGAACCGTTTCGTAGATAGCACTGCAGGCGAAGCCACGGTTAACATCTAGTCTAAATTAAAATTACCTAAATTATTTTTTATACGGTCAGCTATCTGTCAGTGAAAGTCCTGTGGAAATCGGTCCAACCGTTTTGAAGATAGTGTGGCAGATGAAGTCGCGGTTACCGGATAGTCTAATTTAAAGAAACGCGCTGTAATTTTTTCTATCTGCCAGTGAAATTCCCGTCAAAATCGGTTCAGCCGTTTCAAAGATTACCCGGAACAAACGTACAGACAGATAGACAAAAATTTTAAAAATTGCATTTTTGTTATCAGAAGCGTGTATACTTTCATAC
>MU159948.1:0-23818 GCA_015888305.1 Antheraea pernyi | reverse complement strand
TCTTATTAGGAAGACCTCTATATCATTAATGTTATTAATAATTATAATGTCGAATTGTAAACAATAAACCGATAATTATTTCTCTTATTAAAAATAAAGAATGAGTTGAAATCTTGCTAAATTTCATGCAGACAAAGTCGCGGGTAGCAGCTAGTCTAAAATAGAATAACCACAATTACTTTTTATTAGGTTCGCTATCTACCAGTGAAAGTCCCGTGAAAATCGATGTAACCGTTTTGGTGATAGCATTGTGGGCGAAACCACGGTTAACATCTAGTATAAACTAAAATTGCTCGAATTACTTTTTATAAGATCAGCTATCTGCCAGTGAAAGTTATGTGAAGATCGATCGAATCGTTTTGAAGATAGCATTACAAGCGACGTCACGGTTAACAGTTAGTATAAACTAAAATTGCTTCAATTACTTTTTATAATATCCGCTATCTGCCGGTGAAAGTCTCATAAAAACGGTCGAACCGTTTCGTAGATAGCACTGCAGGCGAAGCCACGGTTAACATCTAGTCTAAATTAAAATTACCTAAATTATTTTTTATACGGTCAGCTATCTGTCAGTGAAAGTCCTGTGGAAATCGGTCCAACCGTTTTGAAGATAGTGTGGCAGATGAAGTCGCGGTTACCGGATAGTCTAATTTAAAGAAACGCGCTGTAATTTTTTCTATCTGCCAGTGAAATTCCCGTCAAAATCGGTTCAGCCGTTTCAAAGATTACCCGGAACAAACGTACAGACAGACAGACAAAAATTTTAAAAATTGCATTTTTGTTATCAGAAGCGTGTATACTTTCATACCCAATCAGTAAAAAAAAATTATTTTGATATCACATACAGACACTTCATTTTTATTATATGTATATAGATTAACAACTACTCTCGGCTCTGCACGCGTTTTTTGTTATTTTAGATTCGTTCCTTTACTTTATTAAAATATGAGTATACATTATCATTTACAAAATTAATACCGATTATTTTCAAAGGTTATGAATTTTGAAATGAAATGAGCTTCTCTCTGTAAAAATATTCATAAAAGTCGTTAAAACCTTTTTGGGTTAGATTCAATTATATGAATAGACAGACAGACAATATTTTTTCATGTCATTTTCATGTACAGTTGAGTTTACAATACTGATCTATCACTAAATTTTAGAAAATTAATTATATGTACAGTCAGAACTACAGATTTATTAACATTATGATTTTTTGCATTCTAATCTCCATTCTAGTAGGAACCGGGGAGTGAGAGTAAAATCATTGCAGATAGCTGTTTTGAACAGGTGTGTGGACCATAATAATGGTAATAACCAAATCATATTCTTTGAAAGTATCTTTCAAATTGAATTGAGTGATGGAATGTTTGAGAAATTATGACCTTGTTATCAAAAATAACTAATTACCAAAGGTTAGATATGATCATTAAATGCAAGTCTTCTTGCATCTTCTGTATGCCATCTTTACATAGTATAAAATGAAGTCGCTTCCGTTGTCGGTTTCCTGAGGTCTTTTAAGCTATTCAACGGATTTTAGCACAGTTTTCAGCAATAGATAGAGTGATGTAAGAGGAAGGTTTATATGTATGATACATATATTTAATTCATACTACACTAAGGTTAAAAACTTTTCAAATAAAAAAGAACCGCTTTAAAAAAAATCGCACTCACGAGTGTAAAATAATATATATGTAATTGACTTAATTTTATATAATATCTTATCTTAATGTTTAAAAAATATTTAAGATTAAATTCCAACACTAAATAATAATTATTATATTTATTTTTAAGTCAGAGATAATTTTAATTTTATTCCAGTCAATAAGAGAAAATTTAAAATACTCTTTAATTGTATTGTGTCTTTTAGATAAGAAAACAGCGATTTAGCACTGACTCCAATAGTTCAACAGGTTGTTGTTATTGAACAATAACGAAAACCCCATTCACATTGGATCAGTAGTTCTTGAGAAAAGCGCGGATATTACAAACATTCATGAATACATAATGATCGAATACGGAACCCCCTTGTTTTGAAGTCAGTTAAAAATGGGAGAGGCCTTTATTATGACTACAAGATGTGTAGAATTACTCCAATAGTGTACAGAAGCAACTACAAAATATAATAGATTCGGTTGTAGTCAGTCTCGCAGAAGGAGGCGGCGGAGAGGGTCCGTGAGCAGGATCCTCAAAGTGGCCATCTCCGCCAACGGAGGACGGCTAGGAGGAGGTGTCAGTTTGACCGCCTCCTCCCACTGTAACCGGACCAGGGAAGATGGATCGGGGGGCCATATTCCCATTGCACAGGTTTGGCAGACGGAGGAGACGGCCGGGGTGTGTACACGGCTGTCTCCCAATAAGACGGGGCCCCGCGGCGCTTTTGCTGCTAGGCCAACCGTTGGGGCGGCACGATGAAGTTTACAGAGATCTCGTGCCGCCCCAACTATAGCGGCAGACGTCCAATGTGGGGTTTTAGTCCGTGCGAGTCGGACAAAACCCACTCTCTTCTCCGAGAGGGTGGTGTATCCATAAGGGATTTCCCCACGTAAAAAAAAAAAGAAAAGATAGGTCGCGAATTGCATGTATCAGGCAACAGCCCAAGCCGAAGTGTGTCATGCGCCCTTGAGCTAGTTGCAGAAGCAACTACAAAATATAATAGATTCGGGTATAGTCCGGTGAAGCTGTTAAGACCTCGCTAGGTCAATAGCGTAGTCAGTTCGAAAAAAAAAGGATATATGAGTTTTCTCTATAATTTCGTCCAGATAAAAATTATATGTGATAATGTTATCGTATGGGTGTTGACAAAACTATTTATTTATGTTAATTATAAACATGTTTAACGTTGTAAATCAAGACTTAATAGCATTAAAAGACACATAATTGATTGCTTTGTTTTATTATGTATGTAACATATTTGTTTGTTTTGTTTTATTGTGCCCATATGATTATATGTCATACATCAATGACTAATCCGTGTAGAATTTAGGGTTACGAGATTACATATTAAGAATTTTAAAACCTTTATTGGAACAATTATGACCGTAATAATTATTAGCATCATAATTATCTAAAATATTAAAAAAAAACATATTACTATCTAAGTTGAAAGAAAATTCTCAATTTCAAATATATGATAGTCAAAACTACACACTATACATTTCTTTGGAAAATAATAATGTAAATTAATTTTATTAGTTATATCGTAACTAAGCATAATTTCAAACTGTTTGAGTTCGGTTTTAAGGCTTTGGTTAAGTCCGCCGATATCTTATTTTTTGGACCAACCAATTTTAGAGATTTCCAACTAAATCATTTAAGTTGCTAATCCTTGTAAGAGTTACTGGGAACGTCTCTTCTGGTAATGAGGGGCACCAACCAAAACCTTCGAACCGAACACAGCACATACTGCCGCTGTGTAGTAGAAATTTATATAGGATGCTTCCACATTTGCACTTTGAACACATCACATACCCTACACTATGAGGTTGGCAGAAAGGACAGCATTAATATTTCTCTACCCTTGTGAATTTCTTTTGTATATATCAAATGTATTAATGCCTAATCTAACGTGGCTGTTGGAAGTGCTTCATTTTTCCGTACGTCCAAGATTTTTCTATTTGATCCGTGTGACTAATTTATCGTTCACACGACTCCCACTTCCACATAATTTGCATTTGGGCGTTGGTTGTAAATTGGTTGTTTATTTACAATAAAATATAAAATGTATCTTCCATATCTTCCATAAAATGTATCCATCTTCTAGTAAATAATACCTAAAATATTCAAACGAATAAAGATAAATTCAACATAATTTGTTTGATATTATTTTTATTTTTTAATGTATTTCATAGGTTTGGAAAGATCGCTAAAATTATGGCAGTGCAGTGTTAGATTATATTAGTTTGTTGTCAATACAATTGATAGTTGCGGTTATTGGTAATGAACTATCTTGTCATTGACATTCAACGAAGTTAATATTGGCAACTCCGTTTTGGTATTTTTTTATTTTAGAACGCAAAGTGACTGCACTGTGACTGATGGTAAGCATAGTACAATCCAAAAACAACGGCGACCACTGAGAGATACCACCTCCGGCGGTCGTCGCTGTCATGCCGGCCTGCGTAAATGTCTCTTCACGTTAATTACAATTAGGCTATTTAATAAGAGCCACCACTTTAGAACTAAAGTTCTTTAACATCGCGTAATGTATGTACACTAAACATCTAACACCTGACAGAGATAATCTGGTCATATACATAGTTTTGTCCCAATTTTCACCATTAGAAAGTAAGATAATGTGATATCCTTCGTACAATTATTATAATTCTATTTTGTGGTGCAATTAGGAACATAGAAATTACATTACGAATCTTTGAGTTGTATCTTACGATATATAAAGGCAATCTTTTTGGGGTGTAAAGGGTGTTGAATAATATCATAAGACTTGAGACACCCAAGCCAACCTGACCTGCACGTGGTGCACCCTGCTGAATAACGAACGAGGCAATAGCGAAAGCGGGGTGGTAGGGTTCTACAACCTGACTGGGTCGCAACCACCATGCATATGGCGAAAACGCCCGTCATAGTGATTCGCTTCTGCGGGTCGCGTTTCGGGATCAGCCTGTGCATATCCAGCTTTTTGTAGGCCGGCATGACAGCGGCGACCAGCGATGGATAGTGTCTCACTCAGTGGTCGTCATTGTTTTTGGACTGTACTGTGCTTACCATCAGGCATGGTGCAGTCATTTTGTCGTACTACTATAAAAAAAATCTTCGTTTTAATTGATGTTAAAATATTCAGTTTTTTCATTATAAACAAGGTTAAACATGAAATTAATGAAAACAATATAAAATTGATGTTATCTAATTGTAGTAATTTAAGCCTTTTTGCGAAGTTTTTATCATAAGGATATGGCTAAATATGGTATCCAGCCGGGCGAGTATCATAAAGGTTATTTCTATGATGCTTGATGATGATGGTTATTCATTACGGTGCTTAAATTGATCGTAATTTTAGGTTTATCACGTTCTAATTTTGAACACACAAACATACACTCTCATAAAAATTTTGGTTAAAATATCAATATATCTTGACTCAAGTTATACCGTTGAAATCGGACTGAAAGTAAATCCTTCCAAGGTTTTATACGAAGACGAATAATACTTCCAATGTATAGTGGCAAATTAAACTGGTACTATTATTCATAACATTTAAGCGCAGTTATTTGTGTAAATTACGTCGTTATATGAATGGTCATACAAATAAAAATACAATAACGAATCTACCTGTTGATTAGGCTAGGAATACACCTTCAGAATCGTAATTTTTTTCTCGAAAAATATTAATTTCATTAGTTTCCTGTGTTTTTATCTAATGTCTCGTTACCGATATAATTCGACCTATTGTTATTATATTTATCTAAAACAAGCAGACTTTTGAGTAGACATCATTAATTATTTAATTAAATATAATTGTAATTAAATATTTATTCATAAACAAGTAGATAAGTAATTGTAACATTAAAAAAAGTGTGTGTGTACACGCGTTAGAAGTTATACTTCTTTGGCGTAACAAGATAGAAATGTTTTCAAAAATTTTATCTTTCGCCTTATTCTACGTTGGTAGTAAAAACGACACTAACATAAGAAAAAAGTATTTAATACATTTAAAGTTTTAATACAAACAAACAAAATGTTGAGTATAGCTAACTTCAGGGTGTCGGTTTTTCGTAACGGTGTGCGCGCGTGTCTTTACTCTCATCGTTTTTCCCTAACGCGTCAAAAGAAGTATAACTTCAATAGTTATTGTGTCATATTCAACTCATTATTCACACCTTTTATACGGATACCATTCTTCACACGATCCATCCATACCTTCTTCGATCTTGCACTACTCCTATATCCATCTACGTTCATAAGTAAAACTCTTTTGCTTACATGGCTTTCATCTCTCCTCATACGCCCACACCATGTTAATCTATTACTCTTTAACTTCTCTGTCATTGGTGTAATTCTCAGATTCGCTCTCATATACGCATTCTTAATTTTATCCGTTCTAATTACACCACACATCTATGCTAACATATTCATCTCTGCTATATGTAATCTTCTTCCATCTGTTTCTTTTGTAGCTCGGCGTTTAGAGCCATATAGCACCATAGTAATAATGATTTTACGGATCTCTTTTGAATGGCAGAGGCATTCGTGGCAGGCAGTCCCCGATTCTCATTGTCACCCACCCTATTTCCTATTTTTTACACCTTAATAAACCGAACCGAACCAAACTTAATAAATTGAAACAAGCTGTTAGTTATTGTAATAGAAATCGCTGTTAATTAAGTAATAGCACGACAGTTCCAATAATTGTTTTATATATTATTTTTTTGGATTTTAAGGATGTTTCAGGGTCAAATGTCAAATTAGAGGCCGATCCTCTATTTTACCCTCTCTATATTTATCCTATGTCCTGCTTCCTAATCAATAAGCCGAAGTACCGCAAATTATTCACAATATTATTAACAATATGCAACGCCTTTTTTATCTTTTTCTCTCATATTAAAATTATTTTTGTATGGGCCCTTAATTTATTTATATGTATAGTAATAGATAGATATTTTAAGTTTATGTTTACGACTTGGGCGCGAAATAATAAGTAATGTTTACTTGTATTTCAGCTGGGAAATTTTGAGGCCTAGCTGAAAACCAGCGTTGTTTTCAAAGGCGGCAATACGCTGACGCTAGGTCTCTTTGTCATAGTTTTACTTTTTTACGGTTAAGGTTTTTTTGTACACTTATACTATGGCAATAAATATATTTCTTTCTTTCATTATGAGATTGGCAGAAAGGACAGCATTAATATTTCTCTACCCTTGTGAATTTCTTTTGTATACATCAAATGTATTAATGCCTAATCTAACGTGGCTGTTGGAAGTGCTTCATTTTTCCGTACGTCCAAGATTTTTCTATTTGATCCGTGTGACTAATTTATCGTTCACACGACTCCCACTTCCACATAATTTGCATTTGGGCGTTGGTTGTAAATTGGTTGTTTATTTACAATAAAATATAAAATGTATCTTCCATATCTTCCATAAAATGTATCCATCTTCTAGTAAATAATACCTAAAATATTCAAACGAATAAAGATAAATTCAACATAATTTGTTCAATATTATTTTTATTTTTAATATATTAAGGTAATAGCTAATGGTTATATTTAGATTTTAGGTACATAGGTTTGCAAAGGTCGCTAAAATTATGCCAGTGCAATGTTACATCATATTAGTTTGTTGTCAATACAATGGATAGTTGCGGTTAGTGGTAATGAACTATCTTGACATTGACATTGTTCGATCAACAATAACTGTTGATCGAAGTTGACATTCAACGAAGTTAATATCGGCAACTCCGTTTAGGTGTTTTTTTATTTTAGAACGCAAAGTGACTGCACTGTGCCTGATGGTAAGCACAGTACAATCCAAAAATAACGGCGACCACCGAGAGATACGCACTCCTCTGGCGGTCGTCGATGTCATGTCGGCCTGCGTAAATGTCTCTTCACGTTAATTACAATTAGGCTATTTAATAAGAGCCACCACTTTAGAACTAAAGTTCTTTAACATAGCGTAATGTATGTACACTAAATATCTAACACCTGACAGAGATAATGTGGTCATATACATAGTTTTGTCCCAATTTTCACCATTAGAAAGTAAGATAATGTGATATCCTTCGTACAATTATTATAATTCTATTTTGTGGTGCAATTAGGAACATAGAAATTACATTACGAATCTTTGAGTTGTATCTTACGATATATAAAGGCAATCTTTTTGGGGTGTAAAGGGTGTTGAATAATATCATAAGACTTGAGACACCCAAGCCAACCTGACCTGCACGTGGTGCACCCTGCTGAATAACGAACGAGGCAATAGCGAAAGCGGGGTGGTAGGGTTCTACAACCTGACTGGGTCGCAACCACCATGCATATGGCGAAAACGCCCGTCATAGTGATTCGCTTCTGCGGGTCGCGTTTCGGGATCAGCCTGTGCATATCCAGCTTTTTGTAGGCCGGCATGACAGCGGCGACCAGCGATGGATAGTGTCTCACTCAGTGGTCGTCATTGTTTTTGGACTGTACTGTGCTTACCATCAGGCATGGTGCAGTCATTTTGTCGTACTACTATAAAAAAAAAACTTCGTTTTAATTGATGTTAAAATATTCAGTTTTTTCATTATAAACAAGGTTAAACATGAAATTAATGAAAACAATATAAAATTGATGTTATCTAATTGTAGTAATTTAAGCCTTTTTGCGAAGTTTTTATCATAAGGATATGGCTAAATATGGTATCCAGCCGGGCGAGTATCATAAAGGTTATTTCTATGATGCTTGATGATGATGGTTATTCATTACGGTGCTTAAATTGATCGTAATTTTAGGTTTATCACGTTCTAATTTTGAACACACAAACATACACTCTCATAAAAATTTTGGTTAAAATATCAATATATCTTGACTCAAGTTATACCGTTGAAATCGGACTGAAAGTAAATCCTTCCAAGGTTTTATACGAAGACGAATAATACTTCCAATGTATAGTGGCAAATTAAACTGGTACTATTATTCATAACATTTAAGCGCAGTTATTTGTGTAAATTACGTCGTTATATGAATGGTCATACAAATAAAAATACAATAACGAATCTACCTGTTGATTAGGCTAGGAATACACCTTCAGAATCGTAATTTTTTTCTCGAAAAATATTAATTTCATTAGTTTCCTGTGTTTTTATCTAATGTCTCGTTACCGATATAATTCGACCTATTGTTATTATATTTATCTAAAACAAGCAGACTTTTGAGTAGACATCATTAATTATTTAATTAAATATAATTGTAATTAAATATTTATTCATAAACAAGTAGATAAGTAATTGTATCATTAAAAAAAGTGTGTGTGTACACGCGTTAGAAGTTATACTTCTTTGGCGTAACAAGATAGAAATGTTTTCAAAAATTTTATCTTTCGCCTTATTCTACGTTGGTAGTAAAAACGACACTAACATAAGAAAAAAGTATTTAATACATTTAAAGTTTTAATACAAACAAACAAAATGTTGAGTATAGCTAACTTCAGGGTGTCGGTTTTTCGTAACGGTGTGCGCGCGTGTCTTTACTCTCATCGTTTTTCCCTAACGCGTCAAAAGAAGTATAACTTCAATAGTTATTGTGTCATATTCAACTCATTATTCACACCTTTTATACGGATACCATTCTTCACACGATCCATCCATACCTTCTTCGATCTTGCACTACTCCTATATCCATCTACGTTCATAAGTAAAACTCTTTTGCTTACATGGCTTTCATCTCTCCTCATACGCCCACACCATGTTAATCTATTACTCTTTAACTTCTCTGTCATTGGTGTAATTCTCAGATTCGCTCTCATATACGCATTCTTAATTTTATCCGTTCTAATTACACCACACATCTATGCTAACATATTCATCTCTGCTATATGTAATCTTCTTCCATCTGTTTCTTTTGTAGCTCGGCGTTTAGAGCCATATAGCACCATAGTAATAATGATTTTACGGATCTCTTTTGAATGGCAGAGGCATTCGTGGCAGGCAGTCCCCGATTCTCATTGTCACCCACCCTATTTCCTATTTTTTACACCTTAATAAACCGAACCGAACCAAACTTAATAAATTGAAACAAGCTGTTAGTTATTGTAATAGAAATCGCTGTTAATTAAGTAATAGCACGACAGTTCCAATAATTGTTTTATATATTATTTTTTTGGATTTTAAGGATGTTTCAGGGTCAAATGTCAAATTAGAGGCCGATCCTCTATTTTACCCTCTCTATATTTATCCTATGTCCTGCTTCCTAATCAATAAGCCGAAGTACCGCAAATTGGAACAGGCTGGTAATTAGTGTAATAGAAATCGTTGTTGATTAAATACCTAAGTAAGGTTTTGTATGGAATCATTAATCACAAAAATATCAATCATTGTGTAACATAAAAGTGTATCAGGCCTTGCTGAAATCACAATAAAATCTAAGTAATGCCTGGAAGGCCGACTAGTTATTTTTTATAATAGATTTTATCTATGAAGTTATTACATATCTCACCGATTTATAAATAGAAGCTTTTTACAAGGCTACTATCGCGTGTCAATACCCTTATAACTTTTAAGTCGTTATTTTTTGTTAACTTGTATTTCTATTAGATATAAAAGGACGATATTTTTGGCTTATGGCACTTGTCGTTTCTGGCATTCGTACGGATACAGATCTCCACGATGAAATTCTTGGTGAGAGATCGAAGGCTTATAATGTATTGTTACATATTGTAAGATGTCGTATAAAATGAAAATTATAATTGTAGGTACTCGCGCTTTACGTGTGTGCTGCAAGCGCTGCTAGCGTTGTCCGCAGTAAGTCTGGTGCTTACACACCGTGGTCATCGTCACAAGCTGTGGCTCAAACTTTATTCGGAGGGTCACCCGCCGTTGCTCAGCCCATTAAGCCTGTGGTCAAAACTGTCCCCTACAGCGGTGTTGAAGCCGAGGCAGCCATTCTTCGTTCTGACTCTGAAGTCGGTGCAGACGGTTACAATTACGCGTGAGTACTTTTAGTAGTTACATAAATGTATATATTATTAGTAACATCAAATCATATGGTGGATATAATGTGGTTATAGGAAATGTCGCCAATAGATAAATTCAATTAAAGTGTTGTCTATCAAAATCATTGCAACGAATAGTGTTACATTTATTTGTTTTTTTTTTTTTAAATAAGCAAATAAAAGTTATAGTTTTTTTATAGTATTGTTTAATTATGACAATAATTATAATGAATACAGATGGTTATGTACTAGTTTAATGTTTTTTATATGCCGTAACTCCACGAAAGACGCAGTGATATCAGCAGACACCTCCCCTTGCCTACTGTCCTTAGTGTTGGAGTTTCGAATCCCACATAAGACTATTGTATCTGTTATTCACAGATTATGGTTCTTTGTTTTGTTTTACTTTGTATACGCTAATAATATGTTTATAAACACATAGTTCCATATTAAAGAAGCTGTCTTTACAACGTTTTCTACATTATTCAAGAATATGTCTGAAATTTACTTAGTACCTAATAAGTTTAACATTATTAAAAAAAAAACGATTCTATGTAACACTGTTTATTAAAAATATTATTTTTTAGTTATGAAACTGGAAACGGAATCAGAGCTCAGTCCTCGGGTACTTTGAAGAGGGTTGATGACGTCGATGTTCTTGTAAGTAACTTCGAATTCATAACACGATATATCCACTGGTTTTGGTTCCAGTAATTCCAATGTTAAATAATTTTAAAATAAATCGTGTGGACTATCGAACACTAAGCAGTTAAAAATATTCAATTGTTCTTCCGATATTTATATTCCACAGAGACACATTAATTTGTATATACCATAGAGGGTGCGGTCGATGCAAATATATGACCTCATAATTATATTATGTATGTATGTGTGTACTAAATGAATGAATAAGGAAGGTTCACACTTTTGTATATTTGAAATTTATCAGTTAGAAATAATTTTAGAATGCACAAGAAATATAATTTTACATACATACAAAAAGAAATAAATTAACGGAATCCATATTAGTTAGTAAAACGATGAGAGTGGATGTTAGTAAAGTCATCGTTATATTAAATTATATTCTCAACAGACCGTGCAGGGTGCTTTTCAATACAGTGCTCCTGATGGTACTCCAGTGGATTTCACCTACGTTGCTGACGAGAATGGCTACCAGCCGAAGGTAATTTTTTTTAAATTATTATAGTACGATAGAATACCTCATGGTATTAGTACAATAGTACGGAATAGTATGGAAACTATGACATTTAAAATTCATTGGCAGTCTTCGCTTTTATGCCGGTTTGTTATTATTTTTTTTCGAACTGTAAATAGCCGAATCTCGGCTTGGGGTGTTGCCTTGCGAATTGCTATATCGCATATTGAGCTAAATAATCCATGCGAGTTAAGCTACGTGTACGCGTGTGTGCGTTGGTGGGACGTTTATATGTGCCTCATGAACGCGAACAATGCTGATCTATTAACCTCTCTCTCGAGATATACCCATACTGTCTGAACTCGATATGCGACAAACAGACGTTACTATGGTAGAATGCTTATTCTTATTAGGTGTATTGAATCCCGCTTGGTTATTAAATATATTCCCACTGATCCCGGAAGACGACACACCTAAGCATGCCATTACGGTGGCTGTTACACCACCTGGTCAATGGCGGTCACAGTTCTGTCAGATATCATTATGTTAACTCACTGCCATATTAACTTGTCAATTGTAATAACCTGAGATCGTGATCGGTGGAAACTACAGATTTGATTGTTAGATGATGTTTGGTTACAAATAATTTTTAAAAAGTCAACACAAAAGGAAATGAAATCAAATAATTATTAAGAATGATCGTTATGCTCGGGTCTAAAATTCATTATATTGTATAAGACCAAACTTGATCACCCCTAGACACAGCCGTGAACATAGTAGTAGGTAGTGGTAGAGCCACGCTGTAGCTATTACTAGTTTCAAGTTTCATGAATGGGCAGCTCACCCGGGGTAGTACCACCCTCTCACAGAACACCGACGTGAAGTAACAGTGCTTGCATTGTTGCGTTTCGTTCGGTCAGTGAGAGCGCCGGAGGCCCACATCCTTTCCCCAGACATCTGTTGCAGCATTACCAGATATATTTGTCCAAATTCCCTAGAAATCTGTGTAATATTCCCCAACTATGTTTCCCTACCCCTCTCCCATATACAGGCTAGCAACGCACTTGCGACTCCTCTGGTGTTGCTAGTGTCTATGGACGGTGGTGATACACTTAACATCAGGTGACCCATCTGTTCGTCTGCTTCTTTTTGTTATAAAAAAAATAGCAAAGCTCGTGATCCTAAAATACAGCTCCACTTGTGAGGAATGATAGTGTTACTAAGAGGTGTTGACTAACTAGGCTACGTTATCGTATAAGGTGTCAAAGGAAGGGCTTATTCTGTCAGGCCATTGGCCTTTTTCTTAAACTGCATTCAATCAGTGGCGTTGTATGAATAATATGTATCCGATATAATAGTACCCACTGAAATAATTAAAATGCTTATGTAAGGATACGTTCGTATTTTATTTACCTTATTTGGGACATTGTTCAGTGAAACTTGAAATAAATGAAATAAACAATATATTAGTATACTGATTCATATACTTTTAGATCTTTTTTTTATTCTTGTATTATCTAATGACGCAAAATAAGATTTGTATCTATAGTTAAAATTATGTAAATTAACCTAAATGTACTTTTATTAACAAAGGTAAATTGTTTATAGAGCGATCTCCTTCCTGTCGGACCTCCAATGCCTGACGCAATTCGCCGTGCTATAGAGTATGTGCTCGCTCACCCACCCAAAGAGGAAGTCAGAAAGTTTTAAGTCACTAAACTGATAAGACACTGTCAAGAATTTACGGAACGACGATTATAAGCAACACGTGTTATAGATTATATATATTAAACATTCTAGGGATGTGAATAAATATAGAATATGTGCCATATCTACTTTTTGTTTCATTTTTAACTCTGACCAATATATATATATCTACGTTTTATTCGTTTTTAACTCTGACCAATATATATATCTACGTTTTATTCATTTTTAACTCTGACCCATATATATATCTACGTTTTGTTCATTTTTAACTCTGACCAATATATATATCTACATTTTGTTCATTTTTAACTCTGATCAATATATATATCTACGTTTTGTTCATTTTTAACTCTGACCAATATATAAGTTACAAATATAAATTTAGAGTTTATTCAAGCTCCTCCTTTTTACATTTACTGTAGCTGTAGTAAGTTTATAGATGAGTATTATAAAAACAAAAATAAATTACCTACACTAAAAAATCGAAATGATCTAATGTCATTAGTCACTGACACAATTCTCAGGATTTCGGTTCCGTGTAAATGGGTTTTGTTATTATATATTAAAATAATAGGTTTCTGTTCGTCGTGTTCACACAAAAAACTATGGTTTTTTTATAAATATATATCTAATTTACAATATTTATACCTCAGACCTCAGATAGTGTAGCAACACACTGACAATTGTTCTGTGTCACTATCAAATACGATATTACTCAATGTTAACGTGCTATTTAATAAATTTAAAAAAATATATACTCAATGATTATCCAATCATGTGAAGAGTGTTTGTCTTGTATGCCTTGTAATTATTCTAGAATATTTTTGCTATAGTAGGCAATAGTTTGACACTCTGAGTATGAAGTTAGCGGCTTTGATAATAGGATAAATTTTCACTTATAATGTTCTACTTTCAACAAAGATTATTTATAAACAATGAATTAATAAAAAATCAAACCATTGTAAGTACTTTAAATCTTTGAAAATATACTAGAAGGTTAGTATAGAAGATAATAAGATAAGTAATGAACAATTACCTATTTCTACATTATTCAAGAATATGTCTGAAATTTACTTAGTACCTAATAAGTTTAACATTATTAAAAAAAAATCGATTCTATGTAACACTGTTTATTAAAAATATTATTTTTTAGTTATGAAACTGGAAACGGAATCAGAGCTCAGTCCTCGGGTACTTTGAAGAGGGTTGATGACGTCGATGTTCTTGTAAGTAACTTCGAATTCATAACACGATATATCCACTGGTTTTGGTTCCAGTAATTCCAATGTTAAATAATTTTAAAATAAATCGTGTGGACTATCGAACACTAAGCAGTTAAAAATATTCAATTGTTCTTCCGATATTTATATTCCACAGAGACACATTAATTTGTATATACCATAGAGGGTGCGGTCGATGCAAATATATGACCTCATAATTATATTATGTATGTATGTGTGTACTAAATGAATGAATAAGGAAGGTTCACACTTTTGTATATTTGAAATTTATCAGTTAGAAATAATTTTAGAATGCACAAGAAATATAATTTTACATACATACAAAAAGAAATAAATTAACGGAATCCATATTAGTTAGTAAAACGATGAGAGTGGATGTTAGTAAAGTCATCGTTATATTAAATTATATTCTCAACAGACCGTGCAGGGGGCTTTTCAATACAGTGCTCCTGATGGTACTCCAGTGGATTTCACCTACGTTGCTGACGAGAATGGCTACCAGCCGAAGGTAATTTTTTTAAAATTATTATAGTACGATAGAATACCTCATGGTATTAGTACAATAGTACATATTACGTAGTACATAAATAATGGAAACTATGACATTTAAAATTCATTGACAGTCTTCGCTTAGATGCCGGTCTGTTATTTTATTTTTCGAACTGACTATACGCTGTTGGTTTGAAGGTCCTTCCTTTACAGCTTCGCTTTTTGGGCGAGCGCTTAAGAAACTTAGTTGAAATAACAACTAGCGCAAGGGTTTCAAAATAGCCGAATCTCGGCTTGGGTTGTTGCTTTGCTATATCGCATATTGAGCTAAATAATCCATGCGAGTTAAGCTACGTGTACGCGTGTGTGCGTTGGTGGGACGTTTATATGTGCCTCATGAACGCGAACAATGCTGATCTATTAACCTCTCTCTCGAGATATACCCATACTGTCTGAACTCGATATGCGACAAACAGACGTTACTATGGTAGAATGCTTATTCCTAATAGGTGTATTGAATCCCGCTTGGTTATTGAATATATTCCTACTGATCCCGGAAGACGACACACCTAAGCATGCCATTACGGTAGCTGTTACACCACCTGGTCAATGGCGGTTGCAGTTCTGTCTCATATCATTATATTATCCCACTACCATAGTAACTTGTCAATTGTAATAACCTGAAATCGTGATTGGTGGAAACTACAGATCTGATTTTTAGATGATGTTTGGTTACAAATAATTTTTTAAAAATCTACACAAAAGGAAATGAAATCAAATAATTATTAAGAATGATCGTTATGCTCGGGTTTAAAATTCATTATATTGTATAGGACCAAACTTGATCACCCCCAGATACAACCGTGAACATAATAGTAGGTACTGGTAGAGCCACGCTGTAGCTATTACTAGTTTCATGAATGAGCAGCTCGCCCGAGGTAGTACCACCCTCTCACAGAACACCGATGTGAAGTAACAGTGCTTGCATTGTTGCGTTTCGTTCGGTCAGTGAGAGCGCCGGAGGCCCACCTCCTTTCCCCCTTTCCCTTCGTTGACCAAGCAAGGTCTTAACAGCTTCACCGGACTACATGTAATATTGATATTTGCTAGAAAAGCTTTGAGTATGACGGTCGATGGGTATAAGAGTAGAGGAAGACCGAAAAAAGGATGGATGGATTGTGTGAAAAATGATGTGTGTGTAAAAGGTGTGATGACTGAGATGACATCTGATAGGCGAGCGTGGAAAAGGAAAACATGTTGTGCCGACCCTACTTAGGTGGGATAAGGGTAAGAAGATGATGATATGTAGGTAATTTAAAGTACATTAAAATTGCAAATTGTTTTTAAAATAAAACGGTGGGAAGTTAGATGCGGAGTGGGAAATACATCGTTCTCAGCAGCTGCATGATTTTAATTACTTCGGTTTGTGGAAATCGGCAAATCGTATTATTCGCGTGATCTTTCAATGACTTCCTTCAAAATAAAAATAAAAACCGCGTTCGAGCAAATTCAGGTGACTTTTTTTGCACCTTTGTGACTCTTATTTATTTGTCACGCGCATCAGATTACTGAAATGCACACTTTTCTACCACCGATATTTTTGGCGATTTGCACTAAATGCACGAAACTATATAAATTCTGCTGCGCTTGAAAAAATCCCAAAAACCCCACTTATATGATAACGAGGAATGAATACGAAACTTCCATCGAGGTCACTGTCATGTGTCATTACCCACCTAATTTTGGTCGTTATTGTATAATTTATCAATTTTATGTATTTTTTTTTTGTTTTTATATAATTATTATCTTTAAATAATTCTTTTTTAATTAATTATGTATTGTAATTTCACGTATAAAAGGAATACATTTTATTGTTATGGCAATAATTGTTTTCGACACTTGTGTATATACAGATCTCCATGATGAAGTTCTTGGTGAGTGGTATTTTACATCTTTAAATACATTTTGAGGAAATAATTAAAACAGAAACTGAAGTGTAGTTTATATTATCTGATTTAGAAGGGACTACAGATCCTCATATTGCTAGAATTTTGATTTATATATCTTTCAATTTGAATACCATGCTACGGTAGCTCCCGATTCATAATTGTCACGTATATATGAGGCCCTAATTATTACATTAAATTTTCACACTTATCTTTACATATTGTTTTCATGTTTAGTTTTCTTGTGTCATCAAGTTACAAAAACATACTTAATTACCCTTTTTCATGACGTCTTCTTATGAATATGTACCTGTAAGTTCTTTAAATCTTTGAAAATATACTAGAAGGTTAGTATAAAAGATAATAAGATAAGTAATGAACATTTACCTAATCTATACTGATAAATGATATACCAAAACCGCTGTCATGAATCACTTTATCTACTAGTGAAAACCGCATAAGTTAGTCAGTCAGTCAGTTTATCCCGAACAGATATGGCAGAAGAGTTTGTGTGAGAGTTAGGTGGTCGAGGTGGATCATGAGTGTTATTATTGTGAGAAGTGAAGACAGATCAATGTCACCGATCGGTCGCACCAATACGTGTCTAGACGATTAGCGTATATTAAGATTTAAATAGTGTAGTAGCTCTTCGTTGATATATTTTAATTTTGTGACCCCACGATTAAACTATAAAGAACAGTGAATACATTGTTTTGTGTTCATACTACAACTTGATAACGCCCAAGAGACCCGTTAATACTACTGGTGCTGTCCAGGAGAATATGACATATATCTCGGAAATCAGGCTAATTGAACACAATAGAAGGCAATCTTTCATATAATATAATGTAAGTAATTCATTATTTCTTTAAACATTACTCCTACAATAGGATCTTTTATTGATTTCACTTCTGTAACTGAAAATTAGACAAGATAGAATTTAAATCTTTCTAGGTCAGAACCCTTTTTAAGCCCTAAACTCTGTTGTAACGCGAATTGTTTATGTCTCTCTTTCTTTTTAGAGGTATTCACACATATTTAAAAGTCTTTTAAACGCCTTGAAATTTTCTACAATATGCTCTGCAAGGCCCTCAAAGCGTTTGATGAATGATTCTTTCTTCGAGAAGTCCAGAAGATGGAAGGCGTAAAGCCGAAGATTTGCATAAAATATAGCGAATAAAATCTGAAACACATTCTGGAGCAGATGTTGAAAAGTTTGCATAGATGTATTACCTTGTAATACATATGTAATGTGTAATGTGTATGTATAAAAAGCAGTAGGGAGACAGATGTGCGAACAGAACGACGCGCGACACTAATCATCATATGTTACGTGATCATTAACATAAATTATAATCGTATATTCTAAAGACACAGGTTACCATACAATGAATATACCAAGGTGTTTTCTAAAAGGCGATTGATTGCAGATGAAGGTATTTACTTGGTCGCGTCGCAATGCTAACGGGTTTGGGAAGACCAGTACATCGTATCGTCGATTAACGTTCATAACATGTTACAAGTACACTATCTAAGGTAATATGCGTATATTTATGTTCATTTATAGCGCGGTAATCTGCCCAGTTTCCCATCTATCTTGCACCACAAACCTCTATCATTTCGTTTACTTCATTTAAAACAGGTATCATGAAAATCCTAAACCATTGTTATACGTCGGTATCGTTACTTTTGACTGTCATAGGGAAAGTCTGTCTTCTGTGTATGTATATTAATATAACAAAACAAAGTAGTTTTTCGTGTCTGATTGTATGTTACCTTATTTTCTTCTAAACTACAGAACGGATTTTCATATGTTTTCAGTATCATTTGGGGAAATTCTTCCGGAAGGCTTATACATGTATATTATATAATATTTATATAAAGTAGAGGAACCTCAACGTATTCTAATGAAGTCGTAACAAGGAGTTTTCAGACGCATACATTGGAAGCGATGGCTAAACTTGGCAATCTATGGGCGGGCGCTGATGTCCTGCTCGCTTACAAGGCTCTCGGCTGCTGCATATACATTGATTGATTTCAAAATACGACAAACTAATAATTACTCTGACAAGGACTTTACTTGACACTAGACACCGTGTATATGGTGGTCACGTAGTAGTCAGGCACAGGTCCCTACCACCCCACATCTTCAAAAACATGCACACTATACCGTAAACTTTCGTACGTCAATTTCAATTTTTTATTACTTTAGTTGTTTTAGGATTTGCCCACAATCTCGTCTCGTCTCTTAAAAATGTTGTACTTAGAGAGAAAATGGCTCTCAAATGCAACTGTCGAAATACACCGACAGATTTTCAACTTCAGTTAGTCAGGAGTTTAGAAAAAGTCTTACCACAACTCAAAAATACCTGTAAAAGTAGGTTACCTGAATTGTAAACAATGATAATTCAATGTTGTCATTTATATTCATCTGTAAATTAAATTATGAAACCGTTGAAAAATATACTAATAAAACTATTGTATATTTTACATCATATCCTGGCAATAGTTCCTTAGTTACTGTGATTATTATTTGTCAGTCAAAATAGATCTGAAGATGCTTCGTGAAGGAGCGCAACACGTGTAAACGATTATGGATATTACACGTTAATTTGCAACATATTTTAATTAATTATATATTATTAACATTTTAGAACTAGCTGTAACCGCAGCTTCCGACGCGTTTTTTTTTCTAAATTGTATTAAATAAATTTAACACTGAGAATACGTACAATGAAATGGTCTTTCAAAAAGATTTGCAGTTACGACACGCACGCCACCTACTGAAACATGTAACGTGTACATCTTCTATACATATAATAAAAATGAAGTGTCTGTATGTAATATCAAAATAATAATTTTTAATGATTGTGTGTGCCAGTATACACGCTACTGATAACAAAAATGCAATTTTTAAAATATTTTTCGTGCTGTCTCTCTGTTTGTTCCGTGTAATCTCGGAACCGTCAGAACCAATTTTGACGGGAATTTCACTGGGAGGTAGTTAAAATTACATCAAGTTACTTAGGATACTCTAATTTAGACTAGCTGTTAATCGCGGCTTAGTATGCAGTACTATCTCCAAAATGGTTGAACCGATTTCCACAGGACTTTCACTGGTAGATAGTTGATTTTATAAAAAGTAATTTAGGCAATTTTAGTTTTTACTAGCTGTTAACCGTGGCTTTGCCTGCAGTACTATCTCCAAAACGGTTTGATCGATCTTCACGAGACTTTCACTGTTAGTTAGCTGACCTCTTAAAAAGTAATTGGGTCAATTTTAATTTATACTATCTGTTAACCGTGGTTTCCATTGTAGTGTTATCTCCAAAATGGTCCGACCGATATTTACGGGAATTTCACTGGCAGATAGCGGATATTACAAAAAGTAATTTAGTCTATTTTAATTTAGACTAGCTTTTAACCGTGGCTTCGCCCGCAATGCTATGTCCAAAACGATTGGATCAATTTTTACGGGACTTTCACTGGCAGATAGCCCACCGTGTAAGAACTAATTTAGGTTATTCTATTTTAAATTAGTTGTTACCCGCGACTTCGTCCGCATGAAATTTAACAAATATATGTGGTTCACTGTAAAAATGTCCGTAAGGGGTCTTTCTAATATGATATTAGATCATAAACGTATTATTTATTGACCATATGGGCATGTTATATCATTATAATAACATCTTTAAGTCATTGTTTCATTAGTTCCTTATACAGTGTAAGTAAGCACTGAGGTATTTATATGGCGGGTTAACGTTCCAAATATGTTGCTGATCATAAACCTCATTTTACACATTGTTATTATTTATATATATAATGTATACGTTACATGCTACTGTATGTGGCGTGCGTGTCGTAATTACAATTGTTTTAAAGAGCATTTCTATAATTGTACATAGTCTCACAATTTTATATTTCTTTAATACAATTTTTAAAAAACGCGTGCGGATAACGTAAGATAACACAGCAACAAAAAATAATATCAAAACTTCAAATAAAATGTAATTTTGGTTTGTGGCTCTTTTGTATTTAATCAGCGATATATAAAAATTATATCAAACAACAAAACTTATTGAAAACTGATCTTCATCGTTCATTGAAAATATCCAGAATATTCAATCTTCATAAACTTTAAGATAAATGAACTATCATCGCGTTCCATAACATACTTTAATAAAAAGAGTGTTATAAATCAATAAAAACCGTCGAGCACCTATTGTTATTGAACTTGTAAGTAAATAATGCAATCTTACACTGCTAGCCTGAAGAGCCTAAATACATTCAAAATGCCGGCGAGCACAGAGGTCATGTGAAATGGCAAGAGTTTCTTTCAAATTAGTTGGAAGCCGGCTTGAGTTTGGGCGTGCATGGTGCGGGTAACTCCACAAAAGGCATTTAACTTTTCTTTTTTTTATGTCATAGCAGGCAAACGAACAGGTGGATCACGTGATGTTAAGTGATCATCACCGTCCATAGACACTAACAACACCAGGGGAGTTGAAAGTGCGTTGCCGGCCTGTGTTTGGGGAAAGGGAGTGAGGGGGGAGAGGGGAGGAGAGGGATGTGGGCCTCCGGCGCTCTCACTGACCGCACGAAAAGCAACAATGCAAGCAACGAATAATAATATGCTTTTTTAGTTTATGTAACTGCGTACACTAATTGTTTAACTAGTCAAAATTTGAAAAAAGAACATAGTATATTATGTGCCCCTAATGTGTAAATTTGTAGCTGAAAAGTTTACTTTACTGTACACTTTGATGTATATTGTGAGATAGCGAATGGATAGTCACTGAATCGTGTATTTAGCGGATTCAAGGGCTCCCTATTAAATTTTATTTTACTTTGTTTTGTAGTACTATATTATTTATTCAATTCTTTAAATTAATATCTTTCGGTAAGTGCCCATTACTATCAGATGAAATAAATTTAATTTTTCAAGCCACCAAACTACATACCATGACTATAGTATATTAGGTTGCGGCTTCGTTCGGGGTAATGTGGATTTTGAAAATATAATACAGTCCGTATTACCAGCTGATAATGTAGTTATCTTTAGATGATAGAATCCTTTTAACATAATCGATATGAAATTTAAATAGATCCCTTTTGGAAGACACCTGCATTAATATCTATATACTCTATAATCTTTGATAAAGTAACGTTTACCATTAACGACAGTGACAAAAAATTAAAACATAAATATTATATTCTTATAATAAATTGTTTAATAATTTAATTTCATGCTGAATGTATTAATTATTGTACACATATTTTTATATTCAAACTAATTATGATTGATTCTCACAAATGTTTTATGGTTGATTTGCTCAAATGTTTATGTTAGTGTTTATTCTAATATAAAAAGGTCAAAGCCAACACGAAATTACAAATTGGGTAGCTCTATTATACCGCATACAGTTTTGTGTATATTATTGTAGAGTTTAGGCATGCATAAGTAATAATGAAAAAGTGGGTGAAACAATTATTCATTTGTTCAGGAATGCGGTGCCGAGAACTTGTTAATATATTTAAAATTCCTATTTCATGGGCATTTTATACTTATTTGAAATGATTTTAAATTATTACATTTAAAAAGCAAAAACTAAATTTAAAAATTCAAACGAAGTTTATAAATATAATTACAAATTTTATATTACAACCGGCCCAAATGGCATCTGATACTCATAAATTGTATATTTCGAGTATTACGACTGAAATAGAAGAAACAATTTGTTAATATATGAAGATATATAATTATAGTATTTTCTATGAATATACTTTAGCGTTTTACAATAATCATATGTGAACTAAACGATAAGTTAACTTTATCTGATGTTAAATGAAGATGCGAAAAAACGGTGAAAATAGATTTTGACATTATCAGTATATACAAATTAAATTTGTGATGCCCATATCAAAATTTCTCTATTCCAAGGGATTATAGTAGATGGAGAATTAATAATATGTAATTGGTAAGTTATTCAATAAAGGAAGCAACATCATAATTGATTTCTAAAAAGTGAAAAAAAACTATGTTTAATGAATGGGAAAAGTAACGTCATTTAGGCATGGTTAAACGACCTCGGAATTGTTTTTGTTAAATGGTTTTATGCTATAAACTAACAATTTGAACGATACCCAATTCAAAAAAGCCAACTTGGTAAATACCGGACACCCTAATGTGCAGCTGCCGGAAAACACCAGCATGGGGTTTGATGATAGATTTTCAACTTGAAGTTGGTAGCTCGCTAGACGGGCTTGAAAAAAAGCCCTATCTGTGCTGTGATTTCATCACAAAACTTTCTTTCACCGAAAACTTCAACTCAGTCTCAAGGATTCATGCCTACATCGCTAGACGTAATGACCGACGCTATCAACTTATAACAGGCATTTTACATTAATAATGATTATTTTATTTAATACTATCAACAGAACCCCACGATCCCCGTACTACCACCAGTATAGAAAATATCCGTCGCACTTTGGAGTATAAACGCACTCAATCTTTCAAGAAAACAGTCTACAAGTTCATTGAAGTTTAGAGCTGATTTCACTAAATAAAATTCAACTAAATACCAACGTTCATATCGTGAACCACGTCAAGTAATAAAAATGTATTATTAAGTAAATAAA
>MU159947.1:76058-121652 GCA_015888305.1 Antheraea pernyi | reverse complement strand
TAGCCCATGTGTTATCAGTACATATTATAAATCAAACTCCTCACGTCTGTCTGTTTGTTCGCGTTAAATTCAAAAACTACCGAACGAATTTTCATGCAGTTTTCCCTAGTACATAATGTGATGCATGAGGAAGGTTTAGATATATAATTTGTCAAAGTTTTTTTTATAACAGGGTGGGACAGTGCCTGCCGGACCCGCTAGTTCTATATAAGTTTTAATACTACAGTTTCGATAAAATTCGTTGGCTAATTATCGCATGAAAGATTAACAAATATCAATCCACCCTCACATACTTTCTTTATAATAATAGAATCCCATGGTATTAGAAATCACTATTAGTATTTTTCTAATATGCAAATTGTCTCTCTCTGTATCATATAAAAATATGATGCAATTTAATAAGACACAGGATATGTTTAACATAAATAGTTTGAACAGTGAGCATTAGAATGAATAGCAACTGAACAGAGCGGCGAGCCGACTGCATTATTAATGCAAGCGTCAATTTTAATTATATATAGAATTAATTCGCCTTATTCTGTTTATATATCAATAGTACTAGACGTATTTGACCATCGAGCTTTTGAATTCAAAATGACAGTCAAACGCATTTTATATCCATGACTATTTTAAACAACATTTAGTAAATCATATTTCAATATTCTTAATTATATTTGCGATATCGTTTTTATTTCCACACGTTAATTTTAGTTTTTATAGATCAATTCATTTCCACTTTTCATTTATTCGTATTCTATTTTTTTCCTTCTTAAATGTTTCTCAATTTTTACTGTAAATTTTCAGTCTAATTTACTCCTTATTATTTTATTATTAACCGGACTGTTGACTGCTGCTTTATCTACATTTGTAAATAAATAAATAGATTTAATGAGTAAAAAATTTATACAGATATAATACGAAACATTTCTTAACACTTCACGCAGATATAACGTAAGTTCCTCCATTGCATTTACATTTGCACTTTATTTGCATCAAAACGCACTATAACAAACCATTTGTCTTGTATTTAGATGATAAATTTGTACAACATTAACGTTCAATAAAAAAGAAATACTAATCGTTCTGTACAGTATGTATTTCCTCTTCATGAGAATAAGAATATATCACGTGTATAGGCCACGTACAATCGTTAAATCTTTTTAATTTGCAATTAGCAAGATTTGGCATAGTCCAACATTGCCCCGCATACGGCATGCTTTACTTTTGTTGTAGTATATATTTTATCGTTGATTTATTAATTTATGATTCCTTGGCTACTGCTGGTAAATGTTATATTAAATCTATAATTTCGTCTTTTTACCTTTGCTTTTCATTTTAATTTAGTGTCTTAACAATATCTAATACTTCTTGTTGTGTGTTATGCGGTCAATTGTCAACCACTCGTATATCTTGACTCGTCATCAAAGAAATAGTAAGTGTTAATATTTAAATTTATTATCGGATTTGATATACCTATAAAGAGAAGAAGACAAAATTTCAATCGAGAGTAATATGAAGTGCGGACAATAGATATTGTTCAAATGTATATAATAACGTGTTTTGGTTTCATCTTTATTTAACTGGAGGTTGTAAATTTCAAGCTTTAGAATTATTTTTTAACGCTTTACAGAACTAGAGCAAAGTTGTATCTATAAATATACCTATATACTATAATATGGGCCCAGATACGTTTCACACGGGTGCAATTATTATTAATGTGATGTCAGAAACGTTCAAACAATTTAGACGCATGTACTATGCGATCAATTTTTGACATTTTGACAATTCATCAAAGGCAAAGAAGTTTCATTACAGAATCAAATTTTGTTTTTGTTATTAGTCATTTCAAATCTTTGATATCTTCAAAATTTAAGAGTGTATGCTGAAAAGAACAGTTTTCATTTATAATTAATTTAACTAATATGTTTAATTGAATTATGCTTAATACTATATTAAACAAGCTTAGAAGATAGATGTACTATGGAGGACTTATCACTTTTTTTAATATTTTTGTAAGCTAGCTTCGTTAATACTGAAACAATTATTGGCAGAATAGAAAATCTTTATTTCTCGCTATAGTATATTGCAGCATATAAGAAGACATTTAAAAGAAATGACAATCATGTAATATACAAATCAAATAACGCACGCCAGATAGAGCTCGTTCAGCGACATAATGTAGAAAGAGAAATACATCAAATTATTTTTCTCTGTTCTAAATCTCGTTGACGGAATGCAATTGCTAGTGCTATGGCATCTACCAGTATTTAGACCCAGTTGTATTACTACAATATAAAATTCTAAAGTATATAGATCAATATGTTACATCGTACAAAGTTTTGCCATCGTTAGCAATGTAAATAATTGGAAAATATTTTTACTCTTTTGTTCAAATATATGGATATATCTTTATTTTTTACTAGCCGACCCGTGCCCACTTCGTTGGGCGGTAATACGTAAGCGTGGAATGGTTATTTTGCGCTAAAACGCAGCGGAAGCTATGAAAAGGAAAAAAATACCCCGATTTTGCAACATTCTTCATTGCTGCTCCGCTCCTATGGGTCTTAGCGTGATGATATATAGCCTATAACCTTCCCTGATAAATGAGCTATATAACACTGAAATAATTTTCGAAATCGGACCAGTAGCTCCTGAGATTGCCCCTTACAATGTCACAAACTCACAAACTCTACCTCTTTATAATATTAGTATAGATTATAGATAATATAATTAGTTAATAGCTTCTGCCCGTGACTTCGTACGCGTGGAATGGTTATTTTGCGCTAAAACGCAGCGGAAGCTCTGAAAAGGAAAAAAAATACCCCGATTTTGCAACATTCTTCATTGCTGCTCCGCTCCTATGGGTCTTAGCGTGATAATATATAGTCTATAACCTTCCCTGATAAATGAGCTATATAACACTGAAAGAATTTTCCAAATCGGACCAATAATTCCTGAGATTACCCCTTACAACGCCACAAACACACAAACTCTATATAATATTAGTATAGATTAATATAATGTGCATTAAAAATTACGTTGGAAGTTACTTCGCAGTTCCAGTTGGAATTTTTTGACCGCTGTCACGTCTTAATGAAACAGAAAACGGTTGAGAAACAAATAAAAGTGATTAAAAGACGTCGTTGGTTGGCGGTTGCACTCGACGTTAGCCGATGGTTGAACTTGGAGTCGATTAACACTGTCGGTATCTATCTTCTATCTGTTCTATACATACGAGTATAATAAAAATGTAAATCTAACGTGTCTGTACTTCTTTAGATTTTTGTGAAAAGAATTGTTGCAGGGGTCTTGGAATAAGTAATAAAAAACATTTCAATCATTTTTATAAATGTTTGTCTGTTTGCTTGTTTGAACACGCATGACTGCTAAATTACTGCGTTTTGAGTCGGCTCGTCCGGGGTAGTACCACCCTCTCATAGAAAACCGACGTGAAGTAACAGTGCTTGCATTGTTGCGTTTCGTTCGGTCAGTGAGAACGCCGGAGGCCCACCTCCCCTCTCTCCCCTTCCTCTTCCTCCTCCTCCCTTCCCCCAACACAGGTTGGCAACGCACTTACGACTCCTCTGGTGTTTTTAGTGTCCATGGATGGTGGTGATCGCTTAACATCAGGTGACCCACCTGTTCGTTTGCCACTTATGGCATAAAAAAAAACTTCACCAAGAAAATCATAAAGCATATCTTCGAGTTAATATATAGTCTTGGTTTCATTAAAATCAGTTCTCCCTATCAAAATCTTCTATCTATCTAATCTGACATATCATAGTGACAAGCTTTTATTTTTTTATATTAATAAGTATAATAATAATTTTATATTGATTAGGGAAAACTTATTTCTTCCCAAAGAATATATACGGAAAGTAGCTACATTGATAGCTTATAATATAAATAGGTTAGATGACTCAGCAGTATCATGTAGTTTAGCTAATGATGTTGCAAATAATTATTTAAACAAATAAATACGACAAAGGAGCAGCGTTACATCTCATTATATCACCAAAATATTAATCGCTTCTCCGGCATAATATTAGATATAGATCTATTGTTGAACAAAGAGAGACTAGATATATTATGTCTACAGAAACTTGGCTTAAGCCGGATAAAATTTTACTTCATGTACCTTCTTTTTCTATTGCCAATGTATTTAATCGAACAATCACTGCAGGTGGTTGTTATATTATATTATTTAAAAGTAATTTAAAAACCGAAAAGATTGACCGTGTTTGTGAAGTGGCCTGTGCAGAGATGGATAAATTAATTATTTTATGTGTTTATAGATCACCATCATCAAATTTTTCTCAATTTTACAATATACAATACAATACAATTTTACAAATTTTACAAAAGATGGAGGAAATTTTAATAAGAATATCATAATACGAGTTTTAGTTTGTGGTGACTTTAATGTAGATATTTTGAATACGTCGCCAGAGGTCACTATGTTTACATCGTTATTTAGATCATTTAACCAGGATCCTCTCTTTAATGTCTTTAATCTCTCTCTTCAATTACTTCTCAGACTGCATCTTGCATAGACAACATTTTCACTAACTTTGAAACCGTTGGCGGTAGTATTATTACTGGGATACGGTCTGATCATAAAGGACTAATTGTTAAAATAAATTGTAAAAAACCTAGCACTGAGTATAAGAAAACAGCTAGACTAACAACCCAAACTAGATTAGATCGTTTAAATCACAATATTATTCAAAGATCATCTCCTAATAATTTTAGCAATCAAGATCCAAGTGACGGATTATAACAACTTGTTTAATATCATAAGGATGGAATTTAATAACCACTGCCCAATAAAAGTTGTTAATGTAAAAAATACAAATAATTTTAGTGAATGGGCTACCTTAGGAATTTAAAAAAGTAGAGATCGACTACACGATCTGTATTATAGGAGATCATTAACTAGCAATGAATCCTTTCATGCTTATGTCAGAAATTATTCAAAATTTTTAAACGTGGTTGTGTAACGCTAAAGCTACATTTTTAGGATATAAAGTTCTTGGATCTAGTAATAAGACCAAGACTGGCTGGCGTATTATAAAGAAAGAATTAAGAAAAAAAACAAAATAAATGAGAATTCGCACAATCTGAATGTAGACGGAGTACATATTTCATACAGTTCAGAGGAACTGTTTTCCAAGATTATTTCACTAAACATACCTTTACAGGTAACAAAAAATATTACATCATCAGCCCATGGAGCCGTAACGTTACTAAAAAATCTGAGTGCACCTAAAAAAAAAAAAAAAATTCGACACCCCTGACTTCTTTAGTCGCGACTAGGAGGTAACTGGACTACAATGCAACGGAAGTCCGTTGCGGCAATATGGGGGCGCGTGTCTGTACCATTCAGTTAGATAATAATTAAATATAACCAAAACTACTATTAAATCATAACTAATTTAATTCGTTATTTATCATAGTAAACTGTTCGTACTTTTATTGTTTTATTATTATTTTATTTACTTTATAACGAAGAGTTGCTAATAATATTTCCTGTGCTATTTAAGTTTCGTATCAGTTGATAGATGGCACTACAGATAATGTAGCTTTAATTTAATTTGTTACTTACTTACATAGAAACCAGATGGCAGCACGGTCGCGCGCTCATATAATTATACATAATTAATTCTATATGATTATTATTCAATTAAATTTTTTATTTATCAAAATCAAAAACAACTACTGACGCTGTTGCAACATTACTAAGTCATATTTTTCGAGCTTGGGAGGAATCGCAGGATGCAATTGGTGTGTTTTATGATCTATCTAAGGTTTTTGACTGCGTTGACCATAGTACCCTTATATTACAATTAAAACACTATGGTGTTTGTGGAGTTTCTCTCGACCGTCTAGTCTCTTATTTAGAAGATCGTTGTCACAAAGTTAGTGTAGACGGGATTACTGACTCACTGACTCAAATTGGCGTCCCACAGGGTTCTATTTTAGGGCCATTTTTGTTCTTAGTATATATAAATGATCTACCGCTAGTGGTTGATAACTGTGCTGACATGGTTTTTTTCGCGGATGACACTTCACTTATATTTAAGATAAAAAGAATAGATCCAGAGCTTAGTTATCTAAATAATACTTTAAATAAAATTTTCGATTGGTTTGCGTTAAAAAATCTATTGCTTAATGCCGATTTACCTTGCCTAATGTTCCATTTACTCATAGTAGAATTTCATTCGAAATTACAATGTCCAAATGACATCATACCCATTGAATACGGAACTTTCTATTTGATTGGTGTATAAGCGTAGAACTTCCGAAACATTGTCGAACGTTCCTTAAACTATACCAACATTAAAAAAAGGTAAACTTTACTCTGCACGCGTAACAAGACTATTGTGTCCGATTAGATTGCGACCGCGATACACCAAGTGTAATCTAATGTATGTCCGGAAAAACTTAGATAAGCTGGATTTAGTGAAAGACCAACTTAATTTAAATACTAGAAACAATAACAAAATTGGTCGTTCCATGTTTAAGGCTCACGAAGACAAACAACAGTTTTGTTACGTAATAGTGTTAGGTTTTATAACAAAGACCCAAATTACATTTTCGATTTGCCAGATATTTAATATCTAAAGGCTATTATAGGGTGGATCAATATGTGAACGATTGTGACGTCTGGAAATGACGCCCTTCTCAGTGTATCCACTAATAACTAATGTAACTATTTATGTTTTGTAATCACAAACATGAAAAGATAAACCAGATCGAGTTTCTTGCCAGTCCTTCTCGATGACTGGGTTGTTTTCCGAACCGGTGGTAAGCTTTGACGTTCATAAGCGCCTTCTCAGGGCCTAAATTGAATAAAGGATTGATTTTAAAAAGTTATTGTAATTTTAAAGACGATACGAGAGAAAAGTAGATAAGTAAATGGACTTAATACATTGAGATAATTTTATTAGTCACTGTTTTTACATTAGGTGACACGCGGACGGAGCCGCGGGCACAGTTAGTCTGTAAATATAAAATAAACGGAAGTGTGAAGTAACGTCCACTCTAATTTTTAATGATGGATTTCGACAAATTAACGCCTTCATCAATCAAATATAATATGCATGTATTTTCATGAGAAATTTCCTTTAGAATACTCAGTCTAAATGTTTGTAAAATCCGGATCAAAGTCAAAGTATCAAAGCAACAAACAGATAGAAGCGGATAGTAACTTTGTTTTGTAATATTGATATGATAAACCAGATAGAGTTTCTTGCCGGTTCTTCTCGATGACTGAGTTGTTTTCCAAACCGGTGGTAAGCTTTGACGTTCAAAAGCGCCTTCTCAGGGCCTAAATTGAATAAAGGATATTTTGATTTTAAAAAGTTATTGTAATTTTAAAGACGATACGAGAGAAAAGTTGATAAGTAAATGGACTTAATACATTGAGATGATTTTATTAGTCACTGTTTTTGCATTAGGTGACACGCGGACGGAGTCGCGGGCACAGTTAGTAGTTAGTATAAAATAAATGGAAGTGCGAAGTAACCTCCACTCTAATTTTTAATGATGGATTTCCACAAATTAACGCCTTCATCAATCAAATGTAATATGCATGTATTTTCATGAGAAAGTTCCTTTAGAATACTGTAAGTCTAAATCCTTGTAAAAACCGTATCAAAGTCAAAGTATCAAAGCAAAAAACAGATAGAAGCGGATAGTAACTTTGTTTTGTAATATTGATATGAATGAAGAATCAAATATGTGTGTGTTCGGGTTAACCCCCACTGCGTTAGGGACTGTATTCATAAACTGTTACCGGATTTCACCTAATTTCATCTCATACTTAATTCGTTCAGGGAGTTAGTTTTGTGCTGGTGTAATTAAGGAAGTTTTTGGATTAAGCGCCTTTGTTTTTCCACTTGGATCAACTGGTTGGCGTTGGCCTGCCCCTCGTTCTCTTCCTGCAATGTAAAATACCGTATAAGTTGAGAGTATTAAGGTTTGTTGCGGCTCTCAGTATATCGGTTTCGGCGTCAACATTTTTCGGTCACTTATTTAGTTTTAGTTCAGCATTTCGTAAACTCTCCGGCCCGAGCGCGCCCGGTGAGATATTTGCTAATTTTGTTGTTGTAAATTTGTTTAGCTTTTTCCGCGCTTTTCTCTTTTATTAGGTCAGGAAAAGTGTTTGGAAACAAAAACGATTTGTTCATTTAATTTTTATAAGTTTATTTTATTGTTTATTATTTCAGTATATAACGATTTAGATTGCAATGATTTGATTTTCATTACACATCTATAAAAATAATCATTACATATAAATTATATTAATCTGTAAATTGTACGGGCTGATATTCGAAACTGTTTAACCGATTTTGATGGAGCTTAGATTTAGATTTCACTTTGAGGTCAAGTAATAATTAACTAGTCTGGTCATAAATACTGTTACATAATATTTTTTCTTTTTTTTCAACTTTTTAATTATTTTGAATTTGGAACACGTATATTATTTTAAAAACTTCTTTCGATTTTGCGTCATTTCACATACTTTTTCGTGTTAATTATCAAATTACAATATGGAATGGAGTGTTAAAGAAAATAGGATTGCAGTGAACGCCTCGCACAAAGTGGGTATGGAGCCGTTCCCGACACTTCAAATCGGTATCAGCCGTGTGTTCGTATATCATACTATCAACAAATACAACAACACTTCCTCTGTCGAAAACCAGAATAGATCGGGGCAGCCGCGTGCTGTTAGAACTACAAAGGCTATTAATGCTGTTAAAGCCCGAATTCGTCGCAACACCATTAGGAAGCAAAAAATCTTATGGCGAGAAATGAAGATTCCCGCTAGAACTCTATCGCGTATTATAAAACAAGACCTGATCTTCGGTGCTTATCGTCGATATACAGGACATGCCCTAAATTAATCTTTACAATTAAAGAGAGTGGATCAATCAAAACGCTTTCTGTCGCGATACGCAGGTGAAAAGCACAAAAATATCCTTTTTACCGATAAAAAATTTCACGATTGAAGAACACTACAATAATAAGCAAAATGATGAAGTGTACGCTCAGAGTTTTAAAGAAGCCGCTCAAGTGGTCGGAAAGGTACAACGTGGTCATAATCCTGCGTCAGTGATGGTTTGGTGGGATGTGTTATATCAAGGGGTCACGAAAACTACATTTTTGTGAAAAAGTAGTGAAAACTTTAGCCAAAGTGTATCAAGATACAGTCTTAGATCATGTTGTGAAACCTCTCAGCAATACACTTTTTAAAAATATACCGTGGACTTTCCAGCAGGACTCTGCACCTGGTCACAAGGCACGAACTACCTAAGCCTGGCTTGAAACCTACGTTCGGGACTTTATAAGAGCTGAAGACTGGCCCTCATCTAGCCCAGTCCTCAACCCTTTAGACTTCAAATAATGGTTAATTTTAGAGGACATGGCCTGCTCTAAACGACACGGCGACATTGAGTCTTTTAAAAAATCTTTGGAGCAAGCAGTGGCGAAATTTCCCTTGGAAACAGTACTTAAGTCCATAGATTCGTGGCCAAACAGATAAAGGTGGCCATTTCGAATAGATTTTTTTATTGCTGAGACTAATAAATATGTTGGTATAAATTTTAATAATATGTATTACATTACTTCATTTAAAAAAATGCATTATCATAATTTGTAACAGAACTTATGGCCGGACTAGGTATAAAATGTAATAAAAATTTATCATACAATGGAGAAATGTATTTTAAGAGTTTTTGCAATGAAAAGATAAAAGATAATCCAAGTAATCCAGAACATTCTAGTTTTCATGAAACCAGACCAAAATATTTTTACTAACGAGCACCAGCTAGTTTAAATAAGTTGTTTAGTAAATAAATTACAAATTAATAAGTATAGTAATAAATTAACCACACGCCACAGATGATTTAGTAAAATAGTCTTTAAACCACAACTTTCATACTACATAGGGACGTAGCCTAAGAATATCACATATAAAGAATAGTAAGGGACTTAATACTAAAATCCTACTGAGCCTAAAATTCTATTACACTTACGATAATCAAGAAGAAGGTTCTTCTGACCGAAAGACATATGAGAAACCAACTTATATAACTAACTAAAAACAGTTATTACGAAGAGGCGAAGAAACTTATATTCAGACGTTTTACATTCAACCTTTCTCACCTAAGAGGCATAGCATATAACGATACTATGTACTAAACGAGAAAATAAAAAAAAAACAAAAGGAAAACAGCGGAATGCTTTCCATAAATTGTGCTGCTCGCGGGACCTGTGCCGTTTGCATACCACGCGAGTAGGTTACACATGAAGCGAACAAACAAGTGGATTATTTTGAAAACCTTATTCGCTTCATAATATGGAACGTACTGTACCATTAACTTATACGTTTCTACAAATATGTTAATCTTTACTTTTTAACACACAAGCAAATCCTCAACACAATGTTTTAGATAGATAGATGATCTAGATATAGTGTCTATCATTTATCTTTCTATTTTTTGTAAAATTTGTTGAATACGATGAACTTGAAAAATGTATAATACATTTAAAAAAAACATATTTTCTGACTTACGAATCAACTGACTAACAGACAGACAGCATGTGGCGTATTTTATAACTTACAAAGTATATATTTTATAAATAACTAGTTCGTTTGTAGTGTATTCATATTCATTATATATTCGTATCTATTTTGTATTTTTTTTCGTAGATACATTTATTTATTATTGCTTATAATGAATTCATTTTCAGTCCGTAATTGCTCACTACTGGTAGGTATTTCTTCTTGTTTACTATTCATTCTGTTACTGATATAATTTTATCCAGCTATGACCCGTAACTTTCATAATATTATTAACCTAATGAGATGGTGGGCGTCTACGTCGCTTGTTTGTTTGTGGCCACTAGTCCATAGTAATGATTTAGTATATCTACTATCACCCTGCCTACCAACATATCTTCATCCGCATTTCAATTTCGTGACTGTCTTTCCCACATCGTGAAGTTTAGGGTGGTATTAGATCTCAGCATTGTTTGCTCTATCTTGTAGATTTTATTGGTCATTGCATACTCCATGTTTCTGTGTTCCATTTGTATTTAGACGTAAGTATCCAAAGTATCGGCATCATCATTACCACATTGCATATATTGTATAGAAAATATTGGTTCTAATTGATATTTTTATTAATTGATAAGTGCTAATAGTGATTGTCTTCAAGTTTTGTGGAACACTAACGTATCTGATTATTATCATTTATAGAATTTTATAAATAATTAGATATTACGCGCGATTTTGGTCCCTTTTTTTTAGATTTTATTAAAGAAATGTTAAACTGTGAGAAGAAATGCTCTTCCAAAAACATTTGTAAGTACGACACTCACGTTGTCTACTGTAACATGTACATTAGATATATAAATACTAACAGTTTACCGAATGGGATTTACCATCAGCAACATATTTGGAACTTTAACCCACTATATAACCGCCACTGTGCTCAATTACATAATATAAGAAAGTAATGAACACTTCAAGCTGTAAATTTTTCTGAGGATATGTCTTAAAAATGTTATTATATAGGTATAATATACCCATATAGTAAATATAATTGAGTTAAATACCCTCATAAATAATACTTCAACTTATTAAAATAAAGCCAAGGTATATTCGCCCCCTTTATTTATGGTCACCTCACAATAACACACACTTCGGTGCCCAAAGATCACTTCACGCACACTATGAACCGGGGTTTAGGGCCGCGCTCGGCTATCACAGTGCACCGTTTCCGCTCCTTCGCCTACATTATGATTTCCCGCGTGGTACATCCCTACATGGGAACACTTCAACTCTGACTACATACTTTATATTAACTTCTGTTAGTGGCTTCAGTCTCTCTTTTTACATATATCATCCTTAACATTAAATTTATATAACTGTTATATGATAATACTGTCTGTCTACTTAGATAGTGACGATTTTGTCCGCATTACGTTAAAATATATATTTTATTACTAATATCTCATATGGCTTAGCGACACCCAGTGTCGAGTGTAGATTAAAATTGATATTAATAAACCTTTCTCGTAAAAAAAAAACACCTCAGTGACAAAATTTCATAAGTCAACTTTATTGAAGTTTATTTATTTATTTATTTTAGGATCGTCAACATGACAATACACTAGTAAATATATAAAAAGTAGGGCTATCGTGATACATTATAAATGTAGTGATATATAGAGACTACCACGGCATGCTCCAACAATAAATTAAATATTAATAAAACAAAATATTAAAATATTTTACATATTAAAAAAATTAACATAATAATACAAAAACAGGAAAATTGAAACAGAGAGAGATATAAAATACTAAAACTAATCGATACTCTAAAACAATATTTTAAAATACATATTAGCAAAGTAACAGAAAGAGAAAAAAAAGAAATACTGAACCAATTAAAACAGTATTTTGTGAACAGACTGATATGGCTGTATCGCTGTTTTGAAATGATTTCGTTTAGTTAAGTAGTTACTTCACAAATATATACCGACAGCCATAATTTATACATATAATAAAACTGTAAAATTTCCGTGTCCGTACTTTCAGATTTACAGATTCAGATTTGTAAAAAATATTCCAAGTGACTAAGAATAAGTAATTAAATATATTTAAATTATTTCAAGAAACATCTGCCTGTCTGTTTGTGCACGCATTACTGCTAGAGCACAACATTAATGATAAAACAATACTAAGAAAATCATAAAGCATATCTTCAAGTAATATTTACTCCCTATTTCATTAAACTCGGTTCATTCTATCAAAAAATATTGTAATTCTAATGCCAACACGAGTTAAGTACGAGAGAAAAGTATTTTGTATAAGTATATAAGTGGGTATTTTGTAGTATATATCATCTCTTCTATCTATATATATGTATAAGTAAAATTACAGAGGTCTGCTGTTGTACGTACATCAGGTTAAAAGTTAAAACTACAGAGTTAAGATTGATTAAATAAATCTTTACAGTTTTATTTTTTAAACATTTGGTTCTTATCTATAAAAAATATTAATATATTAAATATAGATTTATTAAGGTTTTAAGAAACTGTGATTTCTATAAGCACTACACGTTTGTACAATGTATGTGTATATGTACAAATGTATATGACTTTCAAAAATCATAGGACAATCAGTAAATATAATATTCAATATGCTTAACAGTTAAATATTGCTTAAGAAACGCATCTGAAGCTGCGAAGACAGCTAGGTTTTAACAAAGTTATTATATTTTTATTTATTTTTTATATCATACGTGGCAAACGAACAAGTGGGTCACCTGATGTTAAGTGATCACCACCGTCCATGGACACTAGCAACACCAGAGCAAGTGCGTTCCCACCCTTTGGGGGGAAGGGTTAGAGGAGGGAGAGGGAGAGTATACAGGAGGGGAGGGGAGGTGGGCCTCCGGCGCTCTCACTGACCGAACGAAACGCAATAATGCAAGCACTGTTACTTCACGTCGGTGTTCTATGAGAGGGTGGTACTACCCCGGACGAGCCGACCCATTCATGCTGAAACCAGTAATATTACTATTTAAAAAATTGTTTTTATTAAAATAAAACAACGAATCAAAAACCAAATATAAGACGCAAGTGAAACGGCGGGCATTTGCTTGCATTTTTAAATAAATAAAGTCCCGTAAAACCGATTGGTATATGTTTGAAAAAAGAATATAAAGATATGTTAGTAAACGTTAGTAAAAGGAATCTGTTTGCAGTTGCGCAGTTGTTTACTCACGTGGGCGCTGTGAAAGCGCCAGTTAGTATTTTGGGAGCTACATATCAAAGTTAAGGTAACTCACCGATAGCGAAACGATGCTGTATTCAGGTATTCAGTATTTTTTTAGCACAAGAAACGCCCGTAGGTTTTTGCACGATGCTAATTCCTAATGATTTTTAGAGCAACATTTTAACCGTTATTGATACAAAAAAAATATATCTTAAGAAAGTTCACTTGATTTTTTAATCAGTTGGACCTGTATTCTCATATTAGGGGAAAAAAGTAAACAAAGAATGAATCATCACGCGTGGTAAGGCAAAACATTTGTAGCTCTCGAGGATGCCATCCTCTTTGGCAGACTGGCTGAAACGTTTATTTCAAATAGAATATATCATTCAAACAATTGAAAGATTTCTTGTAGGTGTAAATACCGTATATGATATGTATAAAATTAAACAGAATATTTTACCCTCTCCAAGTCAGTGTAGGCTCCTACAGGTTCTAAAATTATATCGAACGTTTTTAAATCGTTTTAATAACGACTTCATAAACATGAACCAAAATTTTATTCCTCTTTTATTGACAGCTGTATAATACAAGGTCTAATCATTTCCCATAACCCCGACGAAATAGCGGCATTGGAGAATCAGTATCATTCCGACTCTTCAAACAGAGCGTAATCACAGCCACCGTGGTCTGGAAGTAAGTTTCGCTCCAGCACACTCGCCGTGGCCCTCCTCGACAGGTTCGATCCCTCGGCGTGAAGCGCTGGAGTACGCTGCTAGCACGATATAGTGACACTGCATTTATTAACGCATCACACACCACCACATTGCATCGTATACACGGTAGGTAATCTCCCGGCCAGTGTGTTACCTCCTTCCTGTAATATGGGGTACTTCAAGCTTAACGTGAAGAGACATTTATGCAGGCCGGCATGACAGCAGTTACCGGTGAGGGATAGTGTGTCTCTCGATAGTCGCCATTGTTTTAGATTATACTGTGCTCACCATCAGGCACAGTAAAGTCACTTTGCCGTGCTACGATAAAAAAAACGGGGGTTAGCTTAGCTCTTATGAATAATTTAGTTTATTACGTGATATTGCATGCAAGGCAACAACGACCCGAGCCGAGGTACCGGCCACAGTCACGGCGAAAGCGCTGTGAATCAGTAAACGCTAAGTTCGAAAAAAAAACGTCTGGACAGTTAAGCCTCGGTAAAAGAACTGCGAAACTATCTACTAGATATTTGTCTATACAACTATAAAACAGATTTCTTCTGATATAATCGGCATTCTATTAGCATACCGGTATAATTTAGTAACAGTACGATACACGTAATCTGATCTGGTTTACTTATAGCGGCGACATTGCAGGCTGTCAGGTTGTCAGCCCTCAATAGACTTTCATAAGAGACTATAATTAATACGATTCCTATATAGCGGTTTTGGTTTTAAAACTCTCAAGATCTGACAAATGTTGAGCGAACACAATCACAGTGCTCATGTCACGAAGATTTCCAAAAAAATATACTGCGACAGCTTGGTTATTCGATAGCGGACGATTCCTTTGGTGGCCTTGTTATAGCGTACCTTGTTCGATAAAGATATAGATGCTTTCATTGTTGTTAAATACTGCGCGATCTATCCACCCAAATTTTCTCCCATAACTACCTCAAAAATGACAATGCTTGTTAGAGTTCTATGAAGAGTTTCATAAGACCACCATCGTATAAGTATCGATGTTAGATGGTACATTTGGAAGGAACATTAATACCGATGAACGGGCAGAATAATAGCGTATATGCGACATATAGTTTCGGATACACTCCGAGCCAGTACTTACCATTGACTTGCTGAAGAAAAGGGGTTAGCTGTCTTCCTCTGCCGGTATCTGACTACACAAATAAGAATCAATATTTTATCTGTTCCAATATTTCGATGCTTGTTTCAAATCATAATAAGTCTTCATTAGTAATCATACTTGTATATGTTCAAACTGTATTGTATGATATATTTATTTCTGAGGCGGGAGTAGTTAAGGTCCTGTGGTAATGAGTCCTGAAGTGGTAGTACTGAACCTAGAACTCACGGTTTCGAATGTGCGTCGTAGAATGGACATGTGTATTATTCTTTTTTTTTCTAGTCGCACGGTTAAATGACTGATGGTAAGCATAGTATAATCCAAAAACAATGGCGACCACCGAGTGACACACTATCCATCGCCGGTCGCCGCTGTTATGCCGACCTGCGAAGAGCTGGATATGCACAGGCTGATCCCGAAACGCGACCCGCAGAAGCAAATCACTATGACGGGCTTTTTCGCCATATACATGGTAGTTGTGACCCAATCGGGCTGTAAAACCCTACCGCCCCGCTTTCGCCATTGCCTCGTTCGTTATTCAGCAGGTTGCACTACGTGCAGGTGAGGTTGGCTTGGATGTCTCGTCTTATGATGTTATTCGACACCCCTTACACCCCCAGATTTACCCACATTATATCAGATGTGTTATTTGAATATTAATTGCCAATAATCTGATCTTCGAATACTTTCTAACACAAATATTCTGGCTTTTTCATAAACTTTCTTCCATCGGTCGACAAATTTCATGATTATAATTTAATAGCGGGCCCGGCGGACGTTATCCGGTCCAGGTAGTAAAAACTCTTGACAAATTATCGTAAATCACTTTATCTACTGGTGAAAACCGCGTGAAAATCCGTTCAGTAGTTTTTGAGTGTTTCGCGAACAGAAAGGCAGACGTGGCAAAAGACTTTGTTTTATAATATGTAGTGATTTAATATTCGATGAAAAAGGTAAATGAATTCAGCTTAATAACTAAAATTAATTACGTATAACATCAATCTAAATACAAACACGATTAACTATAAAAATCCTAACATTTCTAATTACGCATATAGCACGTATCGTTCCGTTGTATAATTTACGAACACCAAGTGTATTTAAATACACGAAGCATTATAAAAGGTTTCTAATTTTTCAAAGTTATCTTTCTAATGAAACATAGTGTTGAGATGCGACGTATTATATTGTAGTGCCATCTCGTAGTTACATGGTTAAAGAAATTGGTATCAAAAGAGGGTTGTGGTAAATAATTTAGCAGATAGTGCATTAAAAACGAATATAATGCACCAATGTACTAAGAGATGGCGCCACCAATATTATTTCATATCTTTAATTTCAAAGTCGAGTAAGCAAATTGCCTTTTGTATATCTACAACTTACTCGGTTTATACTCTAGCTATAATTGAGAATAAATATATATGTCTATAAGCAATTTTTATGGAAAAAATAGGTAATCTGATGCATAAAAAATCGGGTTTAAAAGGCTAAAATAAAAATTGTTCTTCACTGTTCATCGTATTTTGTATCTGGAAATTGATTCCTATGAATTATTTTTGGTTGTCCATTCGTCGTTATTGGTAATAATGCCTTAGAAACTTAATTCAGCCAATCCAATTGCTCTCGTAGCCATGATGAATACTGCGCTAAATTATGTACCCAAATATATACCCACTCTTCAACAAAATAAGTCCACGAAGGAACCAGATTTCCTTAGATATTTTGAGTTAAATTCAAATATATTTTATTGATGTCCGACAATAGACTTGTTGACAAAAGACTACTTGCATTTTGTCTCCCATCTTTGTTCACACCGGTGATAAATACGGTAAATTTAAGGGGATCGGTTCTCAATTACATATATTATTAGGAGACTTCCACCATAATTCGATATCATTATGATGTTTTCCTTCTCAGAAATCTCCTCTGCCCATTATAAGCGTTCAAACATAAGCAGTATACGAACTCGTGAAACCAACAAGGCAATAATGGATTTTCAAGAATAAGTTTAGTGTGTTAAAAAATTTAGATGAACTTTGATATCTACTCAAGCTTCAAATCATTTAATTAAAATGACCTTTTAATTGATATCTGCTCAAGTGTCTTTATTTTTAAATGTTGTGTAGTAGTGTATTTCTAAATGTACTTCTAGTTGTGTAGTGTAGTTAAAGTGTTCACGATCTTATATGTTATCATCGGGCGATGTCATGAAGGGTATTTTAAAATAAATAAAAAACTATACTTTATATTCTAGTTTATTTCTTATTTACTATAACATAAAGGACTGGTTAACGTGTTTGGTGGTTATGTATCGGACTGCTTGATGATAATCCTTAATGATATATCGCGCATAATATCATAAAGGTTTATCAAAGTAAATATATATACTAACGTATTCCTTACTCACTAAACAAGATGTTTACTGACAACTAGGCACTATGAGTTCATCTCCGTTCACGCATCGACTACGAAGCACTGTAAAATTCTTACTTAACTAAACACAGTTACTCATTAAACATGGCAATTACTTACAACTAAACACTATAGTTCATCTCCGTAACACCAACCTATTACGAAGCACTATATAAAGTTCACTAGGTTGCCATGTAGCGCTTACTAAACTAAACACAGTAAAAATGGTAAATTACCACACAAGGAAAATAAACCGTACGACTTACATCTAGACTTTGACAAAACTAAGTTAAAAGTAAGGGACCTACTTGTAACCAATATTAATTACAATTTATATATTTCAACACTGTTTCAGTTATGAAAAGAAAACTTACAAAACTCGATAACAGTATTTCTATACTTCCCGGACACAAACTTAAAAATGTTACAAAATCAATATGGGTTAGTCAACGTCCCGATCGGCCTAGACCCGGTCTTCCATCCGTTTAGGGCTGATCTTCCAACCATCCAGGATTGATATTCCAGCCGACCATCTGGTATTACTTCTTGCGGTCTCGGTTCCTAGTCGTCCCGGTTTTGTGCTCGATCAACGCCGTTCGCTGTACCTCGATCAGCGCCGATTGCTGCACGTCAATCAATACCGTTCGCTGCACCTCGATCAACGCCGGTCTGCTCCTCGCTCAACGCTGGTCGCTGCAACTCGATCAACGCCGGTCTGGTCCTCGATTAACGCCGGTCTGGTGTTTGATTCGTACAGGCCATATTTTATTAATCCCGGTCATATCGCTCCCGGTCTGGTCTTAGATCGGTCGGGACGTTGGCCTTCTGAAAAAAAAAACGATTAAAATACTTGTAGAAAACGTACACATAGAAAATCAAATGCTTTTAAAAACTTACAATATATTGCAGCGATAGGTGTGTGAATCATTAGTCTACCGCTGCATCACGTCGCATACGTTGTTAAGAAGTTACATCCTGCAAAAAAAGTATTAATTCACTCCTTAAAGTACATAAACAATCAAATACACGGCAGTAGGTAGTTGCTACTTACCAAGTAAATCTAACCACATCAGTGATCAGCATCATTGCGATGGGCCGGAGCTCGCCCAAGGGCGGAGCTCCGGCCCACCTTGCCTTTTTGTAATCTGAAAGATTAATAGCAATTAAAATCTCTTACAAAATGAAATTATTCTTTATAAAAAAATAATACAGAATAAAAACCAAGAGCTTACTTGTTGAAGTTGCTGGTTCTGTTGCAGATCACTGTCCGAATGGCCTTTCCAATGCGTAACACGGGCTTATATAGGACGCGAAGCAACGCGGCTGCGGCGCACAGTGATTAGAATTAGAAAAATTCAGACAAAAGTTCTCGAATGTTCGGCCAGATTTTTGTTTTTTAAAATAAAAAGTTATAATAGAATTCTTAATCATAGTAATCTTAGAAGTTATAATAGTTTCTCTTACACTTTAGAGAAATTTCGGTAAAGTAAATTACTGATCGTGTCAAAAAGTAACTAAGAAAAAAAATCATTAGTGTAAAAATAATGTACTGAAATAACAACGAAGCCGGTTAGAACTATCATTATTATTTGAAAGACACATAAAAAAGAAAATTCATAAATATTAACAAAAATCAGAATAAAATTCTCAGTAATTTTTGTGATACATGTAAAAATATTGTTTAATTGTAAAGCAACAAATATAGATTAATAATTGTAATATTGACATTGACCTGTTATTTTATTTGCATTTATTTTTCTATTATAGTTTTCATATTTTATATTATTATATTAATTTATTATATTATTATTATTGAGAAAACTCTGCACCAACGAATCCTCGGTTCGTTTTGGCTTTATCGAAATGTATTTTAAACCAAAATTGTTAAATTGATAATTAAAAATCTGCATAAAAATATTTTAAAACCACATTCTGTTTGTTCTTCGATCAAATTACCTCTAAAATATTAGTTAATTGAAACTGAGCGACACGTTTGGTCCTAATCTATAATCACATATAATCAAAAAGCCATTGAATTGATAAATTTTGGAAAGAAATTGAAAGAACTGAAATTATTTTCCATTCAATTAAAAATACGTTTTTTTTTCGAAGACTAACTTTATCTTTCGCTTTATAAACATAAAAATGGTTAGACTTATGTTTTCTATCTTATAAAACAAACATCACAATAACTTTCGATACCGTTGTCCCGTATTTCAAATCACTGTGCGGCGCCATATTGCTTTTGTAGTTCTCATTGTGGTTGAGGAGTTGCATGGGAAGATGTAACTATATCGAAAATTATATTATTATTTAATATATACTTTATTTCACCTATTATTACTTTATGTACAGCCTTTCAAATTTTGATAGATTTTATTATCTATATACTTATACAATACTTATGTATTGTTAATATTTACTTTGGTGTCGAATATTATATAATTTTCTTTATATATGTATATAATATTGATACATAAATCTGAGACTAATACAGTTCAATGTCGTTTGACCGCACTTCATGAGAGTTAGCACTTTGAAACATCTTGTCATGGAGATCGTTTTTTTATGTTTTCCATATTACCACATTTGGCACATTACCATATTACCACACACCCTCCATTGGGCGGTATTGAAATGGATTTTATTGTTATTATATTATATTATAATTTAATGTGAACGAAGTATCTGGATAAATATTTACTTCATCAAAACTCTAATTCATTTTAATATTACCTATCCTTAGACATTATGTTACTTAAACAACACAACTTAGTACTTACATATATACTATATTAAAATAACATGCAACACTGTTTCTATAACAATTAAATTTAAGAAAAGGTGTTCAACTCCCGGCCTATTTGTATAATACGTAAACAGTTCTGTGTGGTTTCACTGCAGATAAGTTTTTTAAATGTACCTACAAAAGACGCATAGAAAAAAATATTTAAAAAAACCTACTCAATATATAATAATAAAAAATTTGAATATTGGACAGTATTCAACTTGTTTTAATTATGTAATCTGTATAATTGAAATCATAATAACACTGGTTTTAAACAGAAAATGTAAGACAACGTAAGTGTAAGATACCCTCGAATTTTGAAAAAATGAAAAAAATTACTTCAATTAAATAATTATCCATAATTACATATATATTTATATTCGCTTGTCTATGCAATATCGATTTCTACATAACTTCTAGGTCCTATCTCAGCAGAAATTCATGAAATTAATTATAATTGTTTCGTTGCCATTTTGACATACCTACCTGTCTATTATAAAATTCTATCTATTTAACAAACTAGTTCAAATGGAAACTGCTTAATGAGCTATATGAATAAATTTACCTATGTATGATATATATGTACGTGTATTTATGTATGTGTATACATATTTTTAAGTGTTTAATTGTATCTTCTGAAATATTGCATTGACTGTAATCATTCTCAATCTATATATTTTGAATCAACAACTGATCGATTCATTTTAAACTTAGACACCAAGATATGTTACTAATGTAAAGTCAGGCTATGAAGACTACGATATAAGATCTTTATGCATACGTAATCTAAAAGAATATTATTATTGCCCATGTTAAGACTTCAGGTATATATAATACAAACGAATAATAATGACTTATGTCCGACTGGAATTAAAACTTGGAAAGAAATCTATATTGCCTGGATTACCATATTATATCTATGTATTTATAGACTATTATGTGTCTTGAATTATTAGGATATTTTACACTATCGCCTTGTTAGTTATACATATGTACATAAAGTTATACATATAGCCATATTGTTCAGCAGATATTGCATACTCAATTTCATTATAGGGCGGATCTGTCCTTTAGTATTCCTCTTACTATTTACCTACTTCTAACATTATATGAAAAAATAATTATATACTACCAGAAATAAGCTCAGTAATATACAAAAACCTTAGCGTCATTTGAGGATGAGTTATATTAAAATTAATAGCTTAGAAACATTTTCAGAAGAATTATGTATTATGTAGCAGATAATATTTTAAATGCAATTCAATTAATTTTTATATTCAGACCTTTACTTCCTACTCCATATACGATATAAAACAAATTTTCTCTGCAAGAAAAATCATTTTAAAGCGGACGTACAGGTAGTTCATTGCATGAAATAATATTATAAAAGTTTAACCTTCGCTAAAATCTCAAGGTTATTGCAACTGAGTTGAGGGACGCGAGATAAGACTATGTAAGACGTATCCTACAACGGGTAGTTCTAAATAACGCGGAATTTTTATGCGATTTTTATGAAAAGTTATAAATATTATTGTGTAATGCACTTTTTTACTTATTTATTTCGTTGGATGTAATGATAAATATTTTCTAAACAGATTGTTCTTGAATTTAGATGATTGAAGATATGTGAATATGTCACATTTGTGTTGTTGTTTCTTTCACGCCTTGCTTTATTTAAATTGGCCGAATTCAATAAAGCAGGAGTTTATATTCTCGGCTTCATGTATTTTCTTTTTTATGTATATTTAGATATCTTCGTCGATTGTGAACCGATTTTAATGATTCTTTTTGTATTTGAATCGTTTATACTCTATTATTAAGAAATTATTCTACTAAGAGGGGGGATAGCACTTGTTTGATATTCACCCACTTGTCGTCTACATATATTCACTGATATTTTCTTCGTTTTTAAACCGATATCATACTAAATTATATAGTCGGGTGGGTGGTTATATGGATTTATACATAACGTGCCCATTTGTTTTTGTAGTCAGAGCGGCACGCTTACGATATTTGTAATTAGAATTATTTTATCTACTGTATATTCAAATACAAGAACATGACAACAGTGTATCAAAACTAGCTTTTATCCACGACTTCGCTCGTTAACATATATTTGACTTATCCATAGGAAGCATTCGATTTTTTATGATGAAAGTTATCCTATGCCCTTGTTTTACCCTTGGGTACGTATGTTCAAAGTATCATGATGATCTGTTAGCTAGTTACAGCGTGAAAATGTAACAGACAGACAAAACACATGATGGCTCAGTTGATTGCCTATTTAGGCACCTCGTCGGTCGTAGATTCGAATTGTTGCGATTGTATCAGAGATTTCGGTGAAGGAAAAACATCGCGGTGAGACCAGCATTATGTGTTTTTCCTAAGCTAACTACCGCTCTCAAGTCGAAAATCAGTCGCCAAGCATCTGTTGGTGTATTCCGGCAGCAGTAAATAAGTAAATATACATTCATAGGTTTCGATTATTTGCAAAAACGGGATATTTTTACTATCCTTAGAGACAACCTAAAAGCAGGATTATTCTGCCGAAAATAGGACGTATGCTCACGTAATTTATAGGTAGGTACCAGAATTACTTGCTATGCCAATATCAATAAACCAGTCACAGTATTTAAGTTTCGACATCAGATTTTTATTCTACTGCCGATGTATTGTACATCACTCTATGGTGCCCCTTATTTTTAAATTGCACGATTTACTACCATCGGAAATAGGACGGTGACTTTGTTATGCTACAAAAAGAAACTACGAAGATTTTGACAATTTTATGTGGTGATGGACCGGGGTTCGATTCTTGCAGAGCCAGATTTTATGGTGCAGGAAAATATTCTAAAGCCGTAGCATAGTGATTAGGTTTCTAATGCTCGTTTGTCTGTCTAGCAACTAAGTAGATTATAAATGTATTTCAGGAATAGTACATAGGAACCATCCGATTTGTTTAGCTAATTTCCATCTTTCACCGCATCGTCATTTAATGGAGAGGTAGCATAAAAAACGCTAAAACTAACGTAGTGCTATGAAATCAACACAATATAAAGCAATATATATTATTTTATTTTCAATATATTTTTGTAATAAGACATCATTTGAACGAGTCGTGGTGTCTAGTGATTCAAGAAGTGGTCTAGTGGTTTGACCGGTGGAATATCAATCTGATATCCGCAGGTTTCAACCTCAGTATGTACCATCGATTTTTTCCGAATTCACATACATTTACAAATTTAATTTACTAACATTATCGGCTGACTGTGAAGGAAAACATTGTGAGGAAACCTGAAACTGAGAAATGGTCTTGTAGTACCACTGTATGTGGGAAAACATACAATTGTGGATTACTTAGAGTTTGATTTGAGTTTGATTCGCGGGGTGGTAGGGTTCTACAGCCTGACTGGGTCGCAACCACCATGTATATGGCGAGAAAGCCCGTCATAGTGATTCGCTTCTGCGGGTCGCAGGCCGGCATGACAGCGGCGACCGACGATGGATAGTGTGTCACTCGGTGGTCGCCATTGTCTTTGGATTGTACTGTGCTCACCATCAGGCACAGTGCAGTCGTTTTGCCGTGGTACAATTAAAAAAAAATCGACAATACGTCGTGGGCTGGCGTGGTGATTATGGCCCATATCTTTCTTAGTGGAGAGGCCTATGGCCCTGTATGGGCTTCTTACAGGCTAGTGATGGTGATTTGAACGAATCGACGAAATAGATTTATTATTATTAAAATATAGCATTTTGTTTAATTGAGGCGATAGTTCATGTATTTATATGCTTGGATATTAAACCGGGTAATGTACTCGTCATTAAAAAAAATTAATCCTAATATAACTTATATTGGAACTCAGCAACCGGCCCAGGCTTAATTAAATTAAGGCTTAAGGCATAAATACGAACATATTAATGTGATATTAAAAATGCTTAAACTACTTCAATCCAGTACTTAGCGTTGCGATATTTACAGTTCTAAATTTTCGGTGACTGCTTAACATCAGGCGGCTCGTATTCGAAAATTCAAATGAGAACACCTTTATTTAATTGTTCTGACTCTTCACTTCTGTCGGTTGTCCTTATAACTGCCTCGACTTTTTTTGTTCACCATGATAGTTTGTTAGCTGCAATAAAATGCCAGCTCCCCCGTGCATGTACTAAAAATCATTAAATCATTCAAAGCGTAATTCAGACATTAGAATTTAGGTAAATTTATGAAAATCATAATTCGAAATAAACCTAATAAACACAGAAATAATCTTATTATCTATACTTATTATAATATTATAAAGAGGTAACGTTTGTGAATTTGTGAGTTTGTGACGTTGTAGGGTATAATCTCAGCAGCTATTGGTCCGATTTGAAAAATTCTTTCAGTGTTATATAGCTCATTTATCGAGGAAGGTTATAGGTTATATATCATCACGCGAAGACCAATAGGAGCGGAGCACTAATGAAGAATGTTACAAAATCGGGGATTGTTTTTCCTCTTGAGAGCTTCCCCTGTGTGTTAGCGTTAGCCCTAAGTAACTTCTCCACTCGGACGAAGTCGCGGGCAAAGGCTAGTTATCTATGCTCTTCCCTGCGAAATTCTTGGGACAGTAAAGCGATAAATTTACCGCCATCTATTATTATGATAAAATCTATTTTTATTATATTTAATGAAAAGAACATGAATATAAAATAGTTCGGATTAGTTATATTTCACTTTTACTTAATTTTTGTTTTTCGAACTGACTACGCTGTTGGCCTGCAAAGGTGTTAACAGCTTCACCGGACTACTAAGGCGAGCACTTAAGGCACTCAGCCGATTTTATTTCGGCAACTAGCTCAAGGGTGCACGGCACACCTCGACTTGGCTGTTGCCTGATACATGCAATTCGCGACCTATCTCAGCTAACCTAAGCTAAACTACATATTCATAGATATGTGAGTTATTAAAACATATATGTGTACCAAGCATACATACCTCAACAACTCTTATATGTATTTTGTATTAATATATTTAAATTCTACTCAGTTCACAATACATCGTGCAACATCGTATCGAAACTGCTGCGATTCAGAAAAAGACACTATATGTTGAGCGCCATCTATTGGCATTAATATATATTAATTAGCGATTGAAATTCATTTGTTTTAATCTTTATTGTTATTTGTGTGAAATAAATGTGGAATATAGAATTTTACAGAGTTACCATTATAATTATTCGTAAAATTGTTCGTAGAGAATGACACCTGAAAACACATTTTAGGTCAATACTAGCTATGCTCACGGCTTCGTACCCTTTTATTATTATTTGTTATAATAAAATATAGTCTAGTTATTTCAAAATGAATACTTACGATGTTCACATAACTACAGATAACAATTTTCAGCACAATCAGCCAGACGGTACATAGTTTAGTAAAATTGATTATATAATAACTTTAGCATCAAAATGTACGTGGTTTGTTAATGGTGTAGATAATTAGAAATTTAAATTCTTTATATATATATCAAGCCAAGATAATGGTGGTAGAGCCACGCTGAAGCTATTACTGGTTTCAGCATGAATGGGTCGGATCGCCCGTGGTAGTACCACCCTCTCATAGAAAACCGACCTGAAGTAACAGTGTTTGCATTGTTGCGTTTCGTTCGGTCAGTGAGAGCGCCGGAGACCCACCTATCTTCCCCTCTCCTCTCCCTCTCACTCCTCTAACCCTTCCTCCCAAAGGGTGGCAACGCACATGCGACTCCTGTGGTGTTGTTAGTGTCCATGGACGGTGGTGATCACTTAAGGTGATCCACCTGTTTGTTTGTCACCTATGACATAAAAAAAACCTTCATTATTTGATAATGAATATAAGGAAATAAGTATCAATAAGTATATATGAAAATAGCTGTGCCCGCGACTCCGTCCGCGTGGAACCTAAAGTAAAAAACAGTAGCTAATAAAATCATTTGAATTTGAATATTACTTATTCCTAGACAACTGCAACAATTTTTTTTTTTGCAAAATTCGAAAAAGTACATACACGCTCGATTTACATTCTTATTACCTACATATATGTATTACTTACATTCTTATTACATGCATAGATATAAGTAGTTAATATTAATACGTGAAGCCCAAACTTTGTATCCCTTTTTGAGAGAAATTCGCGAACGGATGAACGTGAAACTTGGCATAGTTAAAGTTTATATGGAGGAGAAGTGCAGAAAGCTATTTATTTTATATAAAATGCATTAAAAGTACATTTAATTAATTAAAATATGCATTACTCACACTACTGCTTCAATTTTACACAGCATATACACACATGTAAATAAAAAAGACATTTTGACATCTGTCAATAAAGGACTTCAAAGAAGGTTGTGAAGGAGGTTGCTATGCTCGACTGTATGTATTATTTTACTCTTACGTTCCAATTAGCCTTTTTCGTTCTATATTCAACCTTAAAAAATCAATGAACTATGGTCGAATGTCGACTACTGGGCGCCCACTAGTAAGTAGTTATTTGTCTAGCGTTTGCTTCGCTCACGTTTATTTTGTATAAACGGTACCTTATGTTCTTTTCTGTGCTAGTAAAGTTGCATGCAATTTCATAATAATCGGTTGTGTAGTTAAAGCGTAACAAATAAACTGTAGTCTATACTATATTACTCTAAATGTCTGTACTCTGTGTTCGTCGTATGAGTATATCTCGAAACTTGAATGATAGATGATATCTATAGGAGCTTATATCCAAGCGTGCGCCTACGAACCGAGCGTAAGAAATATAACAATGACTGACTAACTGGCCGCTATAGCAAGTTTGTCACAAAGTAATAAAACATATTGTGTCCCTACAGTACTCGCCAATAAAAAAGAAAAAGAAAACCACAGCTTTAAATTCTTAAAAAATAAGTACAAGTATTATGTTAGTTATGACAAAATGATTTCATATAAACAACATATAAACACAATTGTTTTAATATGGCTAACCCAAACACTTATAACGTAAAATATAACTTATACAATCAGTAAATTTCATGTTAAGTGAAAATAATTGGAATAAACATTGAAAATAAAAACAACTACTAATAATGGCATAACAATTATATAAAACACAAAAACCGAAAATACAGTCCTCGGGAATAGTCTAAACTTGACTAGTTTTCTGTTACATAATAATGGCAATGTAGATCCAATATTAATGGATCCTATCAGAACTATATAATAATAATCATAAATACAGTGGTACAACGAAAGAATCCCAAGGAGGGTTGATGTCAGGCAGGCGGCCGATCATAAAAATTAAGCCAAATCATATACCACAACATGACAAACATGTTGTACCGAACCTACTTATGTGGGATAAGGGTAAGAAGAAGAAGAATAATGGCAATGTAGCAAGCAGACCATAATCTTGAAGAACTTTGTTTTTAACCGGAACGGTGGTGCCGCTCAAAGAGACACTATAAATAGCCTACCAAAGCTAAAGCCTACAGAAAAATTTGTAAGGCTAAGGATCCCATCAGACTTCGTAACTAATAATCATAAATACAGTGGTACAACAAAATAATCCCAAGGAGGGTTGATGTCAGGCAGGCGGCCGATCGTAAAGATTAAGCCAAATCATATACCACGACATGACAAACATGTTGTACCGACCCTACTTATGTGGGATAAGGGTAAGAAGAAGAATTATATAAAACACAAAGTATATAACAATGCTGCTACTATCGTATCAGAAACAAATGATATATTATGTGTACTTATGTATGTGAGAATGAATATGAGTATTCGTCAGGAATCTGCCTTTGAGGTATGGTTTATATTTTTGTGACCTTCGCCTTAAAATATCTACAACACTCATGAAAAATATCTATTTCTTATATTTTTTCATTACAGTATTAGAGCCATAGTTGGTGTTAGTAGGCTCATTAAACAGCCGTGGAGTGTGTTTTGAGGTAATTAAATTCAATAATCTAAGTTATAACCTTGAATTATATAAAACTCATAGATTGAGTACTGTTAGTGATCCTATGTCACAAGAATTTGCCAGTCAGCAATCTCAGTCGAGGCACAGACGTCTCGATGACAATAACATATCAAGTTGCTTTCTTATTAAAATATGCGACACTCGTACATAGCTTTGATTATAAAGAATTGCACTATACATATTATGATTAAAGCAAATAATATCTCCATGCCTACAAACAAGTAATTACACACAATGTAAAATTGAATACAAGAAATAAATCATACAATAATTTGAACTACTCTTCGTTAAAAGTGTGTTATACAAAATTCACGTTGTTTAGATAATTTTTTAAATTGCAAATACACACCAATATACGGTTAAGCTACCGCTGAATTGATGCTGATGTTGCATAATATATACTTCAATAGTAGGTACCTTTTTTTGCGAACTGACTACTCTATTGCCCTAATGGGTCATTACAGCTTCACCGGGTTAAGGCACATCGCCGTTTGGCAATAAGCTCAAGGGTGCCAGAGTGGTCGAACCTAGCCTGGGCTGTTGCCTCAGCTGACAGTAGGTACTACATCTGTCGCAGACAACATTTTATACTACGTCGGTAGCAAACAAGCATGCGGGCCGCCTGATGAAAAGCGGTCACCGCAGCATATGGACGCCTGTAACATCAGAAGCGTTACATGCGCGTTGCCGACCCTTAAGTAACCTATTTATTTTCCCCTTGAAGCTTTGTCAATAAGCTCAAGGGTGCCAGAGTGGTCGAACCTCAGCCTGGGCTGTTGCCTCAGCTGCCAGTAGGTACTACATCTGTCGTAGACAACATTTCCTTCCTAATCCATTTCTTGGTGCCTTTCGAGCAACGTTTCCAAACGATGCACAATACTATGATAATTACGATCAAAACCACGTAAGCATACAAGATCCACGTGGAATTATTAATTGTGTTATGCCATCCATTGTTAATTACTGTCTCGTTAACTATATTTTGATGTGGTTTTTCCTTACTTTGCCCGTATTCCATCTTTGCGGTATGACAATAAAATTTTAATAAATACCTAAATGACTATGTTATACTAAAATACTTTTTTTTTATGTGATTGACATGCAGGTCCTCGATACAATGAATTTAAACCAAGAGCCGTTTGCAATCGACTTTTCAAACCAAGTAAATTGTTCTAATGGTCTCTCTCATTCGGTAACAGTTCTTACCGAATCGTTCTACTGTCACCTAATCTCCTCTCAGATATACTCCTCTATTTATACCAGAGAATATCGAACTTATCAGTAGAGTTTAATAAAAACTTATTCGTAACACTTGAAAAACTAACGAAATAAAGTAATTATAGACATTAACCGATGTTATCCAGAAATGTCAATAATAAAAGTCTAGTTGTTCAATTGTGAATTTCAAGTTTTATCCAACAGAATGAATAGAAAACCTACTGAAAGCAGTCATGTTTACTGGATATAATAATGTTATGCCTAATATTCAGATATATTCTTTATAATTGAACAACTACACATATAAATAGTAGGTAGCCACACTACTATTAACGTTATTAGTTTTATATACTAACAGAAAAATTACCTTGGCTAAATTCGTGAAAGTTTTAAATGAAAATAAATAAGCGAACGTATACAAAATATAATAAACAAACATATAATAGCATTAATATTATCTGCTAGCTTCTGCCCGCGACTTTGTCCGCGTGGAATAATTATTTTGCGCTAATGTTTACACGCAGCAAAAGCTCTCAACAGAAAAAAAAAACAATTTTGAAACATTCTTCATTCGTGCTCCGTTTCTATTGGTCTTAGCATGATGATATAAATAATATATCATCCTATAGCTTTCCTCGATAAACGAGCTATATAACACTGAAAGAATTTTTCTCTCTCGTACTTAAGGAGACGTCATTAAAATTACAATAACTTGTGATGGAGTGGACCGATTTTAATGAAATAAAGACAGAGTTACTCCCGAGAATATGCTTTATAATTTTCTGATATAAGATTTTATTGTGAATGCAGTACCTTAGTAGTGGATGCGTGTTCATACAAACAGACAGACAGACATTTCTAAAAATGATTGAAATGTATTTTATTATTTACACCTACAACGATTTTTTACACGAAAATTTAAAAAGTACAGACATTAGATTCCATTCTTATTATATGTTAATATTTTTACCTATACTTAAGTGCTAAGCTGTTATCATCATAATTATTACGTTATTAATTTTTTTTTGCACAATCGTTGTTCTCCATAATACCTCTAGTTAGCTAAAAGAAAATGTATTGTGACATGAGGCTCCGCAGTGCGTGAACTAAAAGGTGTAGTAAAGTATTCAAACATTCAAAACATACTGAGACATTAGAATCAAGCTAAATTTATGAAAATTATAATTCTAAATAAACCTAGCAAACACAGAAACAATATCATTATGATCTATGCTCGTCCTTGCAATATTCTTAGGACAGTAAACCAATAAAACAATACATTTAGCGACATCAATTGTTCAAAAACACATGTATTATATATAATTAAAAGCTTATAAAAACAAAATAGTCCGGATTAATTATATTTCACTTAGATTGAGTCCACAATAGACATATAACGACAGCACAAAATCATATCGAAATTGCTGCGATTCCGAGAATTTCACCATACGTTGAGCGCCATCTATTGGCATTAATATATATTTGTTAACTACTGACATTTGTTTTGTATTAATATTAATTGTTATTTGTGTGAAAAAATAATTAAACGTTATTCTTTCGTTTAATGTTTTTTAGATATAATTTAATATTACATTATCATTACATAGTACAAAACAAAGTCCCCTACCGCGTCTGTCTGTTCGTGATAAACTCAAAAACTACTGAACAGATATTTATGCGGTTTTCATCAGTGGATAAAGTGATGCACGAGAAACGTTTTGGTATATCATTTGTCCAGGACTTTTTTATAATCAGGGCGGGACAATGTCTGCCGGGCCCGATAGTATTATATAATATCCTGGTATTTATATGAGATTGAGATGCATTTAATTACACACTCTCCTCTCGTATTTAACTCCAGCCCTCATTCAAATTAGATTAACTATTCATAGAGTGCATTGATTTTAATGAAACAAATAAATAGAGAGACAGACAGACATTTCTAAAAATGATTGAAATGTATTCAACTGTTTATTTTAAACAGCAACCAATATTTTTTTCATAAAATCGGAAGAATACAAGCACGTTTAATTTACATTATTTTATATGTACAAAATTCAACCTGCATTAGCTACAGGATATTCTAATATAATATTAACTTCTCCAAAACTATCCAGGACTTTAATAGCTTTTGGCGCAATATAAATGTTTTTTCCCTATAATAAAAAGGATATTGTTATGTGGTATATCATCAGACCGGATATCGGAAGCTGTAATCATTTCCATTCTGGTAAGTTTGGTATTATCATACCAAGGAGTCTTCGGCTCACATCTACTTAGAATAATCTGGAACTATTATATAAAATATATGCTTTTATTCTTACTAGATGGCGCTGCTTATATATTACAGTTAAATAGTATACTAAATTTTTTAACAGTCATTTTTATTGGAAAACCGCCATAATTCAATTCTTAAAATTCACGCGATTTTTAAAAGAAAAGTAAATTAAAGTAGAATACTTGCTTTAAAAAGTTTTGGTACTTTCGTATTAAATGCATCGTGCTCGCCGAACGTTCGACATCTTAGGTTTTTATTTCGGTTTGGTTAGGTTATGTTAGACGTGCGAAAAAGGATAACGTGATTCGCCGCGGCAGCGGTCGGCCAGAAGAAATATAAACTATAAGCCAGCAAAATTATTGCTTTGTCGCTGCCGTTGGTTATACGCGAATAATAAACGGACGAGAAGGTGATTGGCACAAGAGCAGCCCAAGGGGTAATAGGAAGACATTTATAGGCAATATATGTAGGTTAGTTTTTATCTTAATTGGACCCGGTAGGTTATGCTGTGAACGGTGTCTAGGCTTATTTTAAAAGATTTTTCACATACCAACTGGGTATATGTTTGAGTAAGTCCCTGGATAGTTTGGATTCACAATCGGAAGCGGTAGATGTCGCTGCAATCGGGTTTTAGGTTTTTAAAGGTTTTTTTGTTTAAAAATACAATTGAAACCGGTAATAACCCATTTGATGCAGACGAAGTTGCACGGGTCAGCTAGTTACTTAATAAATAATGAAATTTAATATTTCAGTCTTTCTTTTTTTTTATTGTAGCACGGCAAAGTGACTGCGCTGTGTCTGATGGTAAGCACAGTACAATCCAAAAACAACGGCGACCACCGAGAGAGACCTCCGGCGGTCGTCGTTGTCATGCTGGCCTGCGTAAATGTCTCTTCACGTTACGCTTGAAAGAACCCATATTATAGGATGGCGTTCACTGTCTTTTGGTTCGCAATTTAATAAAACAAATTTACCATGTTCTATCACTACTGCATCCTTTTAATCCAGACCAACGAAAAACTATAAACGACAAGGGACATGAATACAAAAAAAACAATTTATGTATCGAACAAAGCCAATCTTAATTAAAAAATGTTAAAACAGACTTATCGTGAGTTGGCAAAATACCTATGAGATCTTAGTCCAAATGTAAAATATTGTAATATGTAAGCAAGATAACAGTCTATGGTAACATTTACACAGATAGCATGTTTACTGTGCAGTACCATATATATAAAAAAAAATGTATCGAGCATTACGATAACTTTTTTTGTTAAAACGATTCATCATTATCATTGGCCTGTAAAAAACTTACTGCGGGACCATGATAGGCCTCTTCCTGAAGGAAGGTATGGCTATAACCACCACGCCAGCTCAGGATGTAATGGCGATTTCAAAGTCCGAGAAATCCACAGTTCGATATTTTCCGATATACGATGGTACTACAAGAACATTTCTTAGGTTCAGGTTTCCTCATTATGTTTTCCTTCACTGTCAGCCGATAGTGTTACCAATTTAAATTAGTGAATGTACGCGAATTCCGAATAATTCGTTGATACATGCCGCCGGGTTCGAACCTACGGATGTCGAGCTACATTCCACTGATCAAATCACTTAACTATTATGACTTTTTGCACCGATAAAACCACTTAACGAACACATTTTTTTAAATTACTAATTAATTAATTAAGCGTAGGTATATCGTTAAAAAATCTGAGACTGCGATTTAATTCTAAAAATAGTCTATATACTTTACAAATCTGTTGTCAATACAAAGGGGAAACGTTCTTTATAAATGTAAAACCCGATAAAGAAAAGAAAGGTAACTAAATGTATCAACGAATACTATATCATTATATTGGTTTGAATAAGTTCTTTCAATATGTAAATATAGTGTCTTCATCGTATACGCAAACTTCTTTGCATCGAGGTTTCATAAACAACTATAAGTTATGACAAACTATAATTCTTCGATTATTATGGCTTAAGGGCCTGTTGCAAGTTCCTGGGAACCATTGCGCCAAAGGCCTTGTCACGACCGGGACTAACTCAAAGCTATTATGCAACATGATGAAGATTACGTGGATTACTTCGAGCCCTAGATTTATGACAGCATGGTACAGAATACTAGATTATGTAGAAATGGCTTATTTTTATTATAGTTAGTAGTTTCTCAAATTTTCACTTTAGTTTTTTAAATTTATTGAAAGATTACTCGAACTAGAATAGTGTCTAAATTCTATTCGATAGTTTGATTTTTTATTGAAAAGTGATTATAAGAAAGTTTTTTCAGGGCATAAAGTGTACTTACGTGATTTGAAAAAAAAAAGTAATGCAGTAAACGAAACTGCACGAATGTACGACCGTTTTTAAAATTTGTATCCTGAAGTATATTCGTTCCGCAAAGACATTTCTCTTACATATTAGCATAATTACGAAACTTAACGTCGTTCACTTAGAAATCTATATTGTATTTAAATACACCCGTTTAGTATGAATTTATCCGTAATGATGTAATACTGTTTAGATTGTGTTGATAGGTTTTATATCCCGGAAACGTCGACCGGCAACAACACGCGCAGTTTCATCTCTCCTCACGACATGCCCATACCATGCTAACCTATTACTCCTCAACTTCTCTGTCACTGGTGCTATTTTCAAACTTCCTCTTATATACTCATTCTTAATTTTATCCATTCTAGTCACACCACACATCCACCTTAACATTCGCATCTCTGCCACATGTAATTTTCTCTCATCCGTCTCTTTCGTAGCCCAGCACTCAGATGCATACAGCATGACTGGTCTTATCATAGCTTTATAAACTTTCCCCTTGAGTTTCAAAGGCATTCGTGGGTCACAAACTACCCCAGACACATTTCGCCATTTCATCCATCCTGCATTTATTATATTCCTCACGTCCTTATCAATGCCATCGTCGCTTTGTATCAATGAACCGAGATACCGAAAATTAGATTTATAAAAATTATATATGAAATGAAAGGTAATTAAATATAGAATATAATTAATTCTTTTAGAGTATTCGAAATGCCCTCACCCAATTTGAACACATGCATTTAATAAATCAGAGATATTCGAGGATCAAATTCTTTCCAAATTCACACACACATCAATTTTTTATTTATTCATGCTCTTTGTTATTAAACTAGTGTTATTTTAGAAAATATTGTAGTATCTGTTGAAAACTGATATATAAATACCCAATACGAAAGCACAGTTAAAGGTAATTAATGTAAACAAACGGAAAAAATAAATAATACAAGACTGTAATCTATTATTGGTTTATTTCGAAAATATACATTGATGATAATATGTATACACAATACAAATATAATATAAATGCAATTTTGTCGATATCAAAGTAGTTATTATATATAAAATAGATTGTACTATTGTATGTCGTTAACAAAGTATTGTAAAGTTCTCTTATTATAATTGTACTCTGAATGGGTATATAGTATGTTATGTTTTTATATTGAATGCGTGTGAACATTACATGATTTCTCACTATAGACTTGAAACGATATATAAGGGAAATTATATAAGGGGGGGTGAAGAGAAGGGCAGGGGAGGAGAAGGGAAGGAAGTTTATTCGAGAGGGCACACTCCGATGTGCGTGTTCCTCCCGGCTGCAGTGGATGGTATCAGCACGGGCGTCTCCCCTATCATGATGTTCTTGATGCAGCCGGTGAAGCCTCGTCTAGAGCGGACGCCTCGCACTTTGTGTAAAGGCCGCTCGTGACCACCGATATAGAGAGCGGATCGTGTGTCCGTCGATATGTTTGCTCCTATACCCGGCTTAGAGAAGTGTCCGTCGACGCCCACAGACACCACGTACAGAGATTTTACGACTGAAATACCAAAGATAAAGGTATATTCGTAACGGAATCCCCTTTTGTTTTGTTAAGTTGTCACGCCTACGAAACTTTCGGCTACTGGATATTTTATTACTTATATTCAATGATATTATAACTAAAACTAAAAACAAATGGCACGATAACGCACACATACGTAAAGTAATATTGTAACGCCACACTGTCTTAGATAAAATGTGGAAGTCAAATGTATATTCTCAGTGTAGGTGGTGAAAAAGAAATATTTATATGTAGCCTAGATACGGACGGATTGACGTGGCTAGATCAGTTTTAACAAGGCGCTGTCGAAGCGCTTATGATGTCATCGTTTCTTATAGTATATTACTTAGAGAATTAGTTGATCTTATCCCTATATGTATAGTGGTAGCAAGGACTAAAAATAACGCTTGGTTACTCAGTTGACCTCGGTTCGCGAAGAGTCTTGCTAAACTCTTGCACTCGGTGTATTGCAATCGCGACCAGTTCAGACATTACTACTGTCCTACTTCAATCAAATAAAAAAAAACAGGAATTAAATACTTGTGTCGTTACACTTCAAAACGAGTTAAATCTAATTTATCCGTTCCTAATATTTTGCGTTATTTTTCAAGATTTTCAAATTTTGTGCAAGTAACATATGAAGATTATAAACCTAAAAAAAACTAAGAACCTTATGGGTTAGTAGTCCGGTGAAGCTGTTAAGACCTTGCATGGCGTATAGCGTAGTCAGTTCGAAAAAAAAAAATCTTATGGGTGACAAAATTTGAACTTCGTTCTCGGTATATAAAAACTGAAAATCTTAAAAAAATTATACTACATGTTATATGAACTATTCAAATTAGATTTAGCTCATTTTGAACACAATTATTAAAGCATACTTATTGTACACGAAAGTATTACTTTTTACTTCTACATTCCATAATTGAAATTTGGAAAATCTTAAACCTTCAATATCCGACCTTATATTGTATAATATTAATGGAATTCTGCAATGTAATTTACATTAGAGATAATAACATGAACCATGAAATCCGAGGTATCACAAAAATTGTTCCAGAAATTTCTAACAAGAACAACCACTCTTTTACGTCGGTAAAGTTAACAGTAGGTTCAAAATCGAAATATACTTTATTTAATTTAGAACGTGAGAATGCGCTTATAAGCGTCAAAGAAGAACCGGCAATAAACTCGATCCGGTTTATCTTTTTAACATACATATATTTAAAATACATTAACGTTTGTACGATTTAGGGGATGCACAGATAGGGGCGTTATTTCCAGATGTCACCATCGTTCACAAATCGTCCCACCCTATAATAGCTTTAGACATTAAAACCCGTTTCACATGGTGCTTGAACTCACTGTCCGACAAATCGCTAATGTGTTATGAGTCTTTGATATAAAACTTAACACTATTACCTAAAAAACTCCTCTAAGTGAGCCTGAAGCATGGAATGACCAATTTGTTGTTGTTTCTAGTATTTAAATTATATTGGTCTTTTACTTAATCCAACTTATCTAAGGTTTTGCGGACATACAGAATAAATCGCCCGATTAATAACAAGAATAATAATATTGAATGATAACGATTGGTTAATAAACTACCGAGTTCTGAAGAAGAATAATTGATCAATACTGACCGTGAATCTTGTGCCATTTGCCGTCGCAGAGGGAATATTTGTTGCCGAGCTTGAAACTGGCTCTGAAGGGCCCATTGCCATTCTCTACATTAGCTACGACCTCGTTCTCCAGCAGTTCCAGCACGAGGTAGTCCTTCTTGCCCTGAACACTCAGCAGAAGTCCGGTAGAGTTTCGAGGTCGGACTTCCATTGCTATCGACACTTCATCTCCCACTTTGAAGTTTTCTAGTAACTGGAAGAAATATATTACATATGAATATTATTACAATATGTAATCGCGCTGTTGGAGGTAACATCGGCTTTGTATGCGGTGACGCATACGTAAGATTGTTTTAAACGCCATCTGTCCGCACATTTCGTACTATATTTAGTTCTATTTTATTTTATTTTTGGCAACCAATCTTCTTGTACATGATTACTGCCATTGTCGAGTAGGTAATAATATTATAGGTTTCTTGTCATCATTTAAATGTTCTAACAAGGGAGCCTCTTGTTAGAATTTTCCAGAGAGGTTTTGTGGCATCTCAGAATACATGCTCCGTAGTGTTGTTTTCCATTAACTTTACTTGTGTAAAATAACCAAATTATTATGTAAAACACCACCAATATCATAAAATATATATTAACCCAAGATTATGAATAAAATATAAAATCCACTATATGACATTCCAAGATCCCGCCAAAAACTCCCTTTACGCTGTTTGAAGTAAAATCAACTGCGTATGCGGTCATATGCATCCGTAAGATTGTTTTAAACGCCATCTATCAGCACATTTTTCGTACTAAATTTTCCCCTGTTTGTACTATAAATGTTTGATATTTATAATGTTGTTAACAAAAGTGTTCTGAACGACATTTTCACTCTGATTTTTTTTTAAGCTTGATAGATTTGATTCTACGACTTTTCCATATCTCGTACTGAAAGGAATCTATTTTATGTACTAGTTAGTGTTCGCCCAGTAGTCGAAATACTAACATAATTCATAAATTTATTAGATTTCTTTTTTTTTAAGTGTCAAATATGTAATATACTTATATTATACGTAAGGAGCGTGAAGCATGACGAATAGAGACTTATAAATAAACTTATTAATATAATAAATATACAAATAAACATATTAATAAAAATCGCCGATAGTAAGATTTATTTCTAATTTTTTTATATTGGTAATACTAAAACTCATTAAGTGCTACTACATTTTTTTTAAAAGAAAACTCTTTAATAAATAGCAAAGAAAGAGATACCGAACGGAATCTACTTTTACCTATCTATATATATATATCTATAACGATGAACTTCAAACTAGCATCGAATTAATAATCAATTACTATCGATTGGAAATTACCTTTAGGTAGTTACTGTGGGTGTTATTGGAGGCTCCGAAGTAAGCGCCATCTTCTACATTATCGATACATCGGAGTGCGTTCACATTATGTGACATTTTGGTCACAAACTGCCCGTTCATCAGCAAACCTTTCAGGCAACCCATGAACGGCTGGTAGAAGCCCTGCGAGGAGATAATCAAATTTTAATATTAGAAATTTCCAGAAACTAAACGAGGGTTATAAACTAACTTACCCGTAATGTTATGCGATAATTGAATCGTTCATTTCAGCTAAATCCAATTTTAATCGTTCAAATAACATGTTTAATTTTTTTTAATTTTCTGGTTTTTATACACCGATAACGAAGTTCAAATTTTGGTGTAAGGCTTTTATTTACTTTTTTATGATCTTCATGTTTTACATGTACAAAATTTGATGTCTTGAAAAATAACTTTAAAGTATTAGGAACTGCTAAAATTGGATATAGCTCATTTTGAAATGTGTAACACCAAAATTGTTAGCCATCTCTATAAACCTGTAGTTCTATTTATGTGTGAAGTTTTGCTCTAAATTTTGATCACGTATTATATATTAAAAATATGTCTGTATGTTTTTATTCTGTTTCACTTAAAAACAATGTTACACAGATGGTGTAAATATATATTCTTAGTAGATGAATTATAAATACATTTATGTATTTTGCAATGTCTGAAAAGAAAACTGTCTGCTACGGGTATTAATTTTATTTGGTAATTTATAATAACTGTTGTTTTTAGAATGTGTGAAAAACGTAGTCTATTATGTAACAGTCATTTGACAGTAAAACTACTGAAAATGATTGGACAGTAGAATTCATAGAAAATGATCTAACAGTAAAAATATTGGAAATCATCTGATAATATCAGCATTAGAAATACTCTGAAAGTATTGGAAGTGACGTGACAGTAAAATTGTTGGAATTACCGATAGCGCTTGCGAAGCTCTGTCCGTGACGTGGCGCAACCCTCCGTAGTAGTACGGTGGGGCCAACGCGACGGGTGCGCTGCAGGCCACGCTGGCCTCGCCGACGCGCTCCGAGTCCACGGCGAGCTTCCCGTGGCCTCCGTTGCGCGTCAACGTGACCGTGTGCCACTCCGTGTCGTTGTACACTTGCGTCGACGATATCAGAGCGGTTTCACCGCCGCAGTTGAACGCGAAGTGCAACTGTCGATCGTTCATTCACATTGTAACAACACGACAAATTAACATTGCACCTGATCGTGAGCACACTCTCATACAAAACAAAGGCGGACCAATTGAAGCAATGATGGCTTAGTTGAAAGCAAAAGTCGTTATACATATATTGACCATTTTCAATTATACCTTTATAAATTATAGTGTACTAGCGGGCCTGGCAGACGTTCTCCCGCCCTAAATATAAAAAAAAATCCTTGACAAATTAAATACCAAAAGGTTCCCCATGAATCGCTTTATCTACTGGTGAAAATCGCGTGAAAATCCGTTCAGTAGTTTTTTAGTTTATCGCGAACAGACAGACGCGGCAGGGGACTTTGTTTTATACTATGTAATGATGATGTATTAGCTATATTACTTGTAAAGTTTCATCAATTTGTTCAGTAGTTATTGCATGAAAATGTTATAATATATAATATCAGTATAATATTAATAAGACTGTACTCCCATTTTAGTTCAAATACAATAATGTACAATACAATATAGCTTAGTGTATGGTGATCGCAATCCAACCCTTTTGGACCACCAACCAACCAAAAAGATAGAGAAAGATTATATACTTTTCTCCAAGTACGCAAAACATTTTTTTAATTGATGGATTCATAATACAGTTCCTAAAATAAAATGTCTAGGACAGTAGTTGATCTTTAAGGCGTCGTTTAAGAAATAATTTCTCGAAACTCGACTCTTTACATAATAAAAGTGGTAATAGAATTTTTACTGACAATAATATTTTCCTAAACTTGTATATATTCACGAATATATTGATGTATATTCACAGCTTTAAAGCAAATTAGCGACACCTGTCGGTGAATTAAGACATCGTGAGAGAATTCGAATGTGTTAAATAGTTATTTCATATTTATTAATTCCTCGGTTTCTAAAGTGAAACAATATCTTTGACTCTTTATTAAAAAAATAAACTGTTTACTACTTAATTTGCTATATAACCCCTTAGTATTAGTGGTAAGTTATTGTTTTTGAATTCGACTATACGGAATAAATATTAGTTATGTTTATTCATTTTAAATGTACACTTTTATTTGTTTTTATTTAGTATCGAATTATCCTTTATAAAGATCAATATATTATTAAAAAATTCGATGTTTTTTATTAGCGATGTTACAATCCATAGGCATTAAGAGCGTATTGATAGTTACATAAACCAATATGAAAGAAAGAAAGAAATACTTTATTGTTGGAACAACCATACAATTAAATTAAATTACACAAATAATTATGACAGAAAAAAAAACATTTTAAAAATGAAAAACTAGATGTCCAACAATTGGCGAACCCATTCAGCAAAAATCTGCAATACTGTGAGTAGTACTGCAGCGCTGATTTTCGATGGGAGCCTATATATGATGATAAACGGACGTTAAAGTTAGTACAAAATTTGAGACGAACAAACAAATAACACAGACACACGTAACACGTCACGGTTGGTCATACTAAAGAGAAATAAATGCTGTAACCACAAATTTAGGATTAAACAAATGTAAATGTATACGGAAAAAGACTTAAAAAAAAAATACACACCAATAAACAGGGCTTAAAATAAAACTACGTGAATACATTATACGTCACTTAAATTACTGAGTTTGAAATTGCAGTAGATAATGAATATGAATTAATTCATTTTTGACTAGCCATATATATTTCTTTAGATCGAAGAAAACAGCCAAATTAAGAAAGTCCACGAAATTATTTTAATTGAACATTGCAACTTTTTTTCAACAAAAACTGGAATTGAAATTCACGCGATGGCTGTAAGTGATCACTAAGAACTACGTCGGTTTTTTGCTTTTGAACCAACTTTACGTTATTGGCTCAGGCAAATCAGTTCAAAGAAACCAAAACCGCGACGATTCTAGTGCTCATTCGCACTCATTGGGTGTCCTTCAACTGCACTTGTTGTGTCATATCAATCATGAAATCTAATGGCCATACTATCTTTCAGGATACGTCTACAAAATCGCGATTGAAAGTAACAATAGCGCCATTTATTGGGAGCAATTACAACATGTATTATGGTACAATATTTACTAAGATAATATGACAATTTTACTTCGTAATTACATATTGTTAGTACATAAAAAACACAGTTTAGGTTGTCTTAAAATCTTATATACATTTAAAATATTAGATTACACAGGGTTTGTATTATATTTATTCATAGAAGTAATTTTTTCACTATATGACGCCAGTAGTGAGGTAAAACGCATGCATCTAATGTAAAAAAATGTGACTAATAAAATCATCTAAATGTATTAAATCCATTTACTTGTCTATTTTTCGCATATAAGTTCGCACTTAAGTTGCGTCGTCAATAAAATTACAATAACTTTTGATATAGTGAACCGATTTTAATGAGACCAAGACTAAATGTTACTCGAGGATATGCTTTATCATTTTATTGGTTTATATGTAGTTTTATGTGAACGCAGTACTTCAGTAATGCGTGTTCAAACATACATATAGACAGACAGACGTTTCTAAAAATAATTGAAATGTATTTTATTACTTATTCCGAGACACCTGCAACGAATTTTTTTTTACAATAATCTAAACAGTAGAGACACATTAGATCTACATTATTATTAGATCTATAGATTAATCGAAACACAGAAAGCAAACGTGAGATAAACATTAGGTGTTATTACAAAAAAGTTAAATACGTATTGAACCCTGGCTTTAAAAAGGTGCCTTATTAAATGCACCGCGGTCGCTGAATGTTCGCCATCTTGCTCTTTTGTCTCATTTTAGTTACGTTATGTTAGACTTGTGAAAAAAGATAACGCGAACTTGCCTTAGGCGAGCGCCGTGCATTTATTGGGAAACTTTATTAAACCAAGTATTTAATACGTAATCAACTTTTTTGTAATAACAAGGTATGTGTATTATTTTAAACGTACCTACATTTTCATCATATTTATTTTTATTTCTTTTATTTTCAAAAACATGGATAATCCCAAACGATTTATGTTGGCATTAATTATTGAACATTTAATTTGGGTGCTCTTCATATCCCAAGGGATATTACAGAGCATACAAAAATTTAACCTGTTGTTAGTTGAATATTTTGAATTGTCACAAATTTCAATGGTACTACAATTATAAAAGAACACGAAACGAGAACGCGATTTAAAATACTGGTAGTGCCATCTTTTGCCGAAAGATATTATTATTATCATTTTAGAATAGAAAACTATCTAATAAGATAATAATGAACATAATAAGACAATTTTACTTTATAGTTTCATCTTTGTATTGTTACTATAAATGTAGAATATCGAATTTTGCAGAGTTACCATTATAATTATTCGTAAAAGTAATTGGTCACAAAGAATGACACCAGTAATGGGATAAAACACATTTTAGGTCAATACTAGCTATTCTCACGGCTTCATACCGTTTTATTATTATTCGTTATAACAAAATATAGTCTAGTTATTTCAAAATGAATACTCGCCATGTTCATATACCTACAGATAGTAATTTTCAGCGCAATCAGACGGTACATAGTTTAGTAAAATTGAATATACTAGTGGGCGCCCACTGGTCGACATTCGACCGTAGTTCATTGATTTTTTAAAGTTTGAACTTTATTAGGGTTCTTTTGTCAACTTACTTTTATAATCAAGGATTTTTATCATGGTTACTCAGTTATTATAATAATAGTTGTATGTTATAATATCATTGTTGAATGTAGAATGAAAAAGGGTAATTGGAACGTAAGAGTAAAAAATACATACAGTCGAGCATAGTAACCTCCTTCACAACCTTTTTTGAAGTCCTTTATTGACAGATGTCAAAATGTCTTTTTTATTTACATGTGTATTATGTAACTAATTTGAAATTTAATTTCTTTATATGTATATATGTATCAAGCTAAGATACCTTCATTATTTGATGATGTGTATATGGAACTCAGTATCAATAAGTATATATGAAACTAGCTGTGCCTCGACTCCGTCTGCGTGGAACCTAGCTAACCTAGCTACTTGCCACCATCGCACTGCTCGTCATCGGCAGGGAATTCATCCCCACACATTGGAACCGAAATGGTCTAGGACGCTCCGGTTCCAAAGGGGTTTCCTTCCACGAACGATCCGGTTGTGGAATGAGTTTCCTGTTAAAGTTTTTCCTGGGGACTACAGTATGGAGTGCTTCAAAGGGAAAATAAATAGCTTATTTAAGGGTCGGCAAAGCGCATGTAACACTTCTGATGTCACAAGCGTGACAGCGGGTGACCGCTTTACATCAGGCGGCCCGCATGCTTGTTTGCTACCGTCGTGGTATAAAAAAACAACCTTAAGTAAAAAAAACAGTTGCTAATAAAATAATTTGAATGTATTAAGTACATTTATCTACTTTTCTCTCGTACTTAAGTCGCATCGTCATTAAAATTATTTAAAAATCGCAAAACATTCTTCCTACCGAAGTATTCGACAAACGTTGGACAACACTCGCGCCTCTACCGAATGTGCCACAAATACAATAATATACAATCTAAATTTGATATTTTTCATTGTTCTTTAGCCTCAATAAAGTCTTAATTGGAAAAAAAATTACTTAATTTTTTTAGCTTAATTATTATATATTTTCTTTGAATATTTAAAGTTTATTTAAATGTGTGAGCACTCGTATATTGTGCACGTTAGTTTCACATCTAGTAGGTTACATTAGTAACAACTTTATCGTATCAGTGTTAACAGAATCAAACTCTTTTGTAACCAGTTTTGTGATATAAATAAAAAAAATCCATTCCCTTTTAAGGTTTTATCGTGAACGAAGTACTTTAGCAGTAATGCGTGTTCAAACAAATAAACAGACAGACAGACCGACAGACATTTGTAAAAACGATTGAAATGCATTTTATTACTTATTCCAAGACATCTGTAATATTTTTAACCGACTCTTTTTAGTGCCTTATGGGTTTTTGATTGATATTGAAGTCGGTTAATACTTTTTTTTGAAAATTTACTTTATTTTTCCATTTTTAGTGTACATAAATATATTTTACTAGCAGTGCCCGCGAACTCCGTTCCGCCTTAAGTATATTAAAATATGCGCATTATTGCGGTATGGTATCTATCGGTATGGTATGCGATATGGTTTCAATTGGTTGTACAATAAGTAACATTTGGTACGAACGCAACCTTTTCAGTAATCCACGATAGTTTCTACCACCAAATCGG
>MU159947.1:40592-75240 GCA_015888305.1 Antheraea pernyi | reverse complement strand
AAATAAAACATATGAATATGTGTCCTACCTAGAGTTGTATTGGAAGTCGGTGCCAACCAAACCGAAAATCATATCATCTACAGGTACAAAGTTTAAGTCCACTCTCGCGTCTCTGTAATACAGAAATTTTGGTTGGTACCGACTTCCAATACATCTCTAGGTGATATGTTTTATTTAATTTGGTTAATTTGATAAACTATTTATTTTCCGCTTTTTAGTGCCTTATGGGTTTTTGATTGATATTGAAGTCGGTTAATACTTTTTTTTGAAAATTTACTTTTTTTAATTAAAATTCTATAAAGTACAGACACTTACAGATTATAAAGTACAGATTTACATTCTTATTATATGTATGTACATATAGGTTTTAGATGTATGTTACACTAGCCGACCCGTGCCCACTTCGTTGGGCGGTAATACGTAAGCGTGGAATGGTTATTTTGCGCTAAAACGCAGCGGAAGCTTTCTAAAGAAAAAAATACCCCGATTTTGCAACATTCTTTATTGCTGCTCCGCTCCTATGGGTCTTAGCGTGATGATATGTAGCCTATAACCTACCCTGATAAATGAGCTATATAACACTGAAAGAATTTTCCAAATCGGAATAGTTCCTGAGATTACCCCTTACAACGTCACAAACTCACAAACTCTACCTCTTTATAATATTAGTATAGATTGTACGTCATGCTAAATTTATGTCGTATTTATTCCCGATTCTACTCAATGTAACATATACATCCAAAGGTTGGAAGAGATTGCTATTAACCATAACACCGCCCGTTATACGAATCATATAATTTGTAATATTTCATATACTAACATTGTAAAGCTGGAGAGTATGTTTGTTTGCTTGACCGCGCTAATCTCAAGAACTACATTATCCGATTTGAAAAAAAAATTCAATGTTAGATAGTTCATTTACCGAGGAAGCCTATACATATCATCACGCTAATCGCTAATAAGAATCGAGCAACAATGAAGAATGTTACAAAATCGTTTTTTTTTTCTTCCTTTTGAGAACTTACGCTGCATATTAGCGTTATCCCATAGTAACTATTCCACGTGAACGAAGTCACGGGAACGGCTAGTATTAAAAAAAATAAAGTTATTGTAATAATGACCTTGGCGTCTTTCATGTAGAAAGCGAGGAATTGTGCCTGTTCCTTGTCGACATGAGATCCCTCTGCGTAGAATATCAACCCGCCGTGTTTGTCGAATGTACGGAACGACACCGTCAGGTCGAATCCTTCAAGCTGCCGTCCGGGGAGCTTGCTGTACTCTATACGGCTGTCGTTACGGGTCCCTGTCATATCACATTATATATTTTACATACATTACACATATTATAATATTGATGATGATATGGTCATCTCTATTACATTCATTGATACCTTTTACACAAATTACACATTCAGTAACCTCCATCATGACAAAATTGTCTCTATTACATTTTTTGATAATTTTCACACAGCTTACACATTCTATGATATTCATGAGGATATGGTCGTTTCTATTACATTCATGGATACTTTTCACATATATTACAAATGCAATGATATTCATGATGATATGATCGTCTTTATTAGATTAATTCATACTTTTCACACAAATTACACATTCAGTAATATTCATAATGATATAATCGTCTCTATTACATTCATTGACACTTTTCTCACAAATTACACATTCAATGATATTCATGATGATATTATAGTCTCTATTACATTCATTCATACTTTTCATACAAATTACATATTCAATGATATTTATGATGATATGATCGTCTTTATTAGATTAATTCATACTTTTCACACAAATTACACATTCAGTAATATTCATAATGATATAATCGTCTCTATTACATTCATTCATACTTTTCTCACAAATTACACATTCAATGATATTCATAATGATATGATCGTCTTTATTAGATTAATTCATACTTTTCACACAAATTACACATTCAGTAATATTCATAATGATATAATCGTCTCTATTACATTCATTCATACTTTTCATACAAATTACATATTCAATGATATTCATGATGATATGATCGTCTCTATTATCTAAAGTAATAGTTTTCGCACAAATTACACACTCGATAATATTGATGGCGATATAATATGATTGCTCCTGTCACAATAATTTTTCTTATTCATAAATTGTACATTTGACACTATATATTGTGATATACTCTCTTCTTTATCATATCCTTTCATAAAAATTATACCTATAATGATACTGATGACGGTATGATGTATGATAGTTCCTCTCTTAATCAATGATATTGTTTTACATAAATTAGACATTCAGTAATCTTGATTATGACTTGATCATCCTGTCACAGTATTTTTCTATACCTAATTGCAATTTTAAGCAGATTATATCCTTAAGGTCATATGACCTTATCTCGATATATTATCTCGATATCTGGCTTTTCAGGCTAAGCAGAGATAATGTTATGAATTATGGATGAGAACAGTCTGCGAGGCGTAAGTTAACCTTTGCATTTGTGCGAGTGATTACCAAAAGGTAGAGTCACAAAAAACGTTTAAAAATACATTTTATTATGTTTTAGCATAGATATACAAAAACCCAAGATGCACACTTAACGTCTCACAGCCGGCACACATAAATGAGTGCATAATTTTGGATTATGCAGTCATTTTAAATAGTCTCGCGTCGTTTGCGGCCTTGTAAAAACAACTATCATTCAGGTGGGGTTGAATTTGCAAAATCATATAACTATAGCCACGTATGTATATTAGGGAGTTTTTGCGGCCGGTTTTGAGCGCTACTTTTATTCGAGACTATTTGTCTTGGGTTTTTATATATCAATGTGTTTTAGGTAGGTACATAACATAAGTGAGAGAGGTTTTCTAGTTTAAAAATTAAATAACCAAAAAATGTTAACATAAAGGGCAGCTATGTTATGTATAACTGATGAGTATGTGTACATATGTAAGTGTGAGTGCGAAATCAGAGATCAATAAATAAAATGTAATAATGTAGTGACACTTGATATGTCTTTAAAATAACTATGTAAATTACAGAACATTTATTTACTTTACTTGACTACTTAAAGGTTTTCGTATACTACGTTTACTTATGTTGTCAGCCATTTGACTAATAAATTGAACACGTGAATAAAATATAAAGAATGAAACACCAATACAAGAGATAAAGTGTGGAAGGAGCACGGCGAAGTTGCGTCATGTATCTACGAGTATTCACAAAAATGCAAAGCTCAGCTTACGCATAACGGACAATACTAAATAAGTTCGTGCTTTACATTGGACATTGGAAATGATATATTATGTAAATTTCCTAATACGATAACTAAGATACGAAACCTTTAAAATACTGAAATATGGAAATCATTTATAGTTACAAAAAGTTTCAAAATTTCTTACCAAATCTGTAACCCTCGACGGCATCGCCGAGATTATAATGTGGATCGTAGGCCAGAGCACAACCTAGTTCTGGTATCGGTGCCGGCCGCTTGGTCGTGGTGGTGGCTACGGTGGTAGTGGTGGGCACCGTGGTGGTGGGAGTGGTTGTCGGCGCCACGGTGATGGGTTTCGGTGACGGCGGAGGCACTGTCTGCGTGACCGTCGTCTCTTCCTGTGGCTGAGGTTGTACCAACGGTGGGACTATCTCGTTCGATAGCAGTTGAGCTAAAAATACGTTAAAAGCGTTACAATCATCCGACATTACTATACCGATTATTAAAAAAACTATATAAAATTAGTATCTCGCACTAATATTACAATACAGTCGTAACTCAAAAAAACACTTTTTTTAGAATCCATTAATCGCCGGATCCGTCTGCTAGATACATTAGGTACATTATATGAGCGGCTCCTTCTAAACCGTCTCCAGACCTCTATATTAGAACTAAATCTATTGCCATCTGAGCAGTTCGGATTTCGCGCCAAACACTCTTGCACGATCCAGGTACACCGCCTCACGGAATACATTCTCGCTAGATTTAACGAAATCGGAAATCCTAAACCGAAACGCACAATAGCAGTCTTTTCCAATGTCGCCAAGGCCTTCGATAAGGTCTGGCACGAAGGGCTCGTTCATAAACTATTTCAGTCTCACGTAATAGCTTACCAAAGCTAAAACTTACAGAAAAATTGTAAGGCTAAAAGATCAGACTTCTGAACTATTTAATAATAATCATAAATACAGTGCTACAACAAAATAATCCCAAGGAGGGTTGATGTCAGGCAGGCGGCCGATCATAAAAATTAAGCCAAATCATATACCACAACATGACAATCATGTTGTACCGACCCTACTTAGGTGAGATAAGGGTAAGAAGCAGAAATACCCGATTGATTAGTTCATATAATCCGCGATTATCTTAACGCTAGCTAGGGCTTTCTGCTTTAGAGTGGATAGTGACATCTCCCAGCCCCACTCCCGATGGTATAGCGGCAGCGAACGATGACCAGCCTATCTCTTCAAACAGAGCATGTGCACGCCCACGCCCGCGTAACCACAGATCACACCTCCGTGGTTTGGAGGTACATTTTGCTCCCGCATACCAGACAAGGCCCCCCTCGGCAGCAGCTCAAGCCTAGATCCGTTCCCTCGACGTGGAACCCTTGAGTAGGCTGCTCGCGCGAATAAAGTGACACAAAATCTTTCATTACTACAACAACATTACACATATTACCTACATGGAAGTGGAAGGGTTTTTTTTCCTTATCGAACTGAATTAGTTTAGACAAAAGAAATTATCCGACACGAAATACATATAAGAACTACTGAGGCATATATGCTTAGTGCACATATATATCTCACTAACTTATACACGTATGAATATTCAGCTTAGCTTAGGTTAACCAGGGGGGACGCCGTCGAAAGGTGGCAGCAGGACCTGGCGGACGAGCGATTCGGGCGGTTCACAGTAGACGCCGTCCGCCCGGTCCTGCGGGAGTGGACTGCCAGGGAGTGGGGCTCCCTGACGTTCCGACTGGTGCAGGTACTCACCGGACACGGTTGTTTCGGGTGGTACCTGCACCGGATCGCACGCAGGGAACCGACGGCCGCCTGCCACGAGTGCGGCGCTGAGGAAGATACCGCGCAGCACACGCTGTCTGAGTGTGCTGCGTGGGGGGAGCAGCGCCGCATCCTGGCGGCGGCCGTGGGAACGGACTTATCGCTGCCGAGCGTGGTTTCGGCCATGCTCGGCAGCGAACAGGCTTGGCGAGCGATGGCCTCCTTCTGCGAGGAGGTCATCTCGCAGAAGGAGGAGGCGGAGAGGGCCCGCGAGGCAGACCCTCAAAGTGGCCGTCTCCGCCAAAGGAGGACAGGCAGGAGGAGAAGGCGCTTCGCCCAACTCCTCCTGCCACCGTAGCCGGACCTGAGGGGATGGGCCGGGGGGCCCATCTCCTCATTGCACAGGTCCGGCGGACGAGGGGGGGCAGCCGGTGTGTACCCGGTCTGTCCCTCTATAGGTAGGAGCCCGGCGGTCACCTTCCGCCGGGCGGACCGTGGGGGCGGCTATACAAGGTTGATTAGCTTGAACGATCCCTTGCCGCCCCCACAAAACGGTCTGTCGGTACACCGTGGGGTTTTAGTCCGTGCGACTCGGACATAACCCACCCTCTCCCCCGGGAGGGTGGCGTATCCATAAGGGATTTCCCCACGTTAAAAAAAAAAAAAAGTCGCAAGAAGTCGTCTCGCAGAAGGAGGCAGCGGAGAGGGTCCGCGAGGAGGACCCTCTGAGCGGTCGTCTCCGCCAACGGAGGACCGGCAGGAGGAGGCGGCAGTTCGATCGCCTCCTCCCGCTATCGTAGTCGTGCCTAGGGAAGATGGACCGGTCAGGAGGACCCATCTTCCCCTTGCACAGGCTCCGGCGGATGGAGGAGACGGCCGGTAATCACATAGCCGTCTCCTTCCATGAAGGAGGCCTGGCGGCGCTTGTTAGACGCTGGGCCATCCGCTTGGGGCGACACGATGAAGTCCAATGAGATCTCGTGTCGCTCCAACCAAAACGGAAGTTAAGAGGAAAAAAAAAAAGTTAGGTCGCAAATTGCATAAACTAGGCAACAGCCCAAGCCGAGGTGTGCCGTGCAATAGCGTAGGCAGTTAGAAAAAAAAGAATCCATTTAAAACTGATTTCTCGTTATTCTACTAAGAAAGTTGTTTGAAACTATGCATTTTTCATTGCAAATTATACCAATAAAAGTACTTTGCTTTATAATGTAATCTACATGATATTGTGACACGTCTTTGCCTGATCGCTCTGTCTTGAAACTAAAAATGATGCAATATCGGTGGGGCATAGAAGACGTCAGTAGTTCATTAAAAGTTGATTAGAATGCTATTTCTCGTTTCAGTTTTGCGATATTTTTATAACTGTTTTACTTCCGAGTCAGTTATCATTTATTCTATTAAGCTTAATTAAAATGTCAATTGACGTAATTTTCGAGTTACAACGTTTATGTAATAAGAGTGCGATATATTTTCACCTGTTAAGTACATCTCTTCTCTATTTCTCGACTGATTTTGTTTTTGTTTTATATATATTGAAGAGCTTTAGTGTTGTCGATGATGGGTCAATTGTTAACGCGTTTGAACATCGCATCGAATCGGAGCCCTGGGCGAACGAAAACATCGTGAGAAAACCAGGAGTTCCAATCCGACAGCCGTCGGGTACGGACGTGTCCGATGCACGTGTTCATCCGCGAACTACTAAACCGCCGTTCGACTACGCATTGCTGTTCTAGTGATCTCGATATTGATACTCGATACTATCGAGTTTTTTAATCTCGATTTCTTCCGGGTGAATGTACCTATATGAAGTCGAACCTATTCAAACCAGTTTATGCGATTGTTAGAGCGATATACAATTAGATACAATTCGATTTTTGGTGCGATCCGGGATCTAGCCACCTTCTATATGAAAATCTGTCGCCAAACACCTGTTAATGTGTTCCGATAGCTGCATTTGAGAGTCCGTTCCTCTATGTTTAACGTGTTCACTATCTTGGACCACATCGTAATTCAAAATCAACTGAGATTATGTTCAAGCGCTAAAACATATAACGTATAATATAAATATATATAAAGACAACATTACTCATAGAGTAACAAACCCGCGCGTATTTGTAAGCAGTTTCATAATTCTACGACATTACTATACTACATTTTAAGTATATGATGTAGTATAAACATGTGTACGTACTCTTGTGGTGTATCAAATAAATATATGTTTTATTTTCATGCATATGTTTACTGTGTATCCTATAGTATATATAGAGACTTCTAGATGAATAATTATAATGTAATATCATTTTAAATTACAAAACATACCTTTAGTGGTCGTAGTGTCAGGAGTTGAAATGACCGGTTGTAGTTGTGGCACGGGTAATACGTCTGGGCGTGTCGGTGCAGCCCATGAAGCTTGTTCTATATCATTTTTTAATAAATTAAAGCACGGCATAGGAAATTGGCCTGTTGTGTTGGGCAGTTCAAGTATTACGTAAGCAGAAGTTTTGTAATTTTTCTGCACCGCATCGTACTGGTCACCAAAAGTAACTAACACTCTTAACATGGTAGGGGGCTCCAGTGCTAACTTAAACGTATATATATTTAGTATTTTTTTAATCTGTTCCGGTTTTCTTATTGATTAATGGTTAACATGTTTAGAAATAAGAAATGTACAGTCTACAGAGAAATTAACTTATAGTGGTTCACTACTTGGACGATGGTAGGGCCAGTGGATAAGACCACGCACATCACATATCGGACCTACACATCCAAGTCCCCCATCTCATCAAAATTAAGCAAATCAAAGGCAAACCTCTACCCTCATAGTAATTTATGTAATACTTAAATAGTTCGTTTGGACAGTAAGGTCAAAGAAGAACGATGACCATTAAAGGACCGTTTTTCTTGTTGGCTGTGACAGGTTTGTCATCGTCTGTATCGCGACCCATTCCGGTACAGGATCTTATCATCCCGTTTGGTTATCAAACACTAGTAGATACCCATAGCTTCGTTTACGTCATCTAACAATATGTTTTATTTACATAGGAAAAAAACATAGGCACTACACCGATTGAACAACTTTTCCGCGCTAGGGAAACATCGCTGGACGCTTAATACTTATAGAAATCGTAGTTTTTTAATACTCTACTAACAATATAAGTACTGCATGAAGCTATAGTGACAATTTATTTAGACGATAAAAAGGTTTGTTAGAAAACAAAAAGAAATTGATCGAAATGTAATGCTCATGCAACGCGTCAAGGAAAAGAGAAGTGACTCTTATCAGGTTGCCCTCTTTCTCTTCTTCCAAGCGATACCAACAAAATTGAATATATGAAAGGCATGAAGTGCATCAAATAACAAAAAAAACACATGATAATAACAGTGTACAGATTAATTGACTGACGTGGATTTGACAATATTTTGGCAAATTAGCCTTGTTCCACAGTTAAAATACTAATACTAAATAATAATGCTTAAAATCGTTTACCTGGATTAAGTCCTCCCGTGGTGGTGGTAGTACCACATCTTCCGAAGGTAACACTATTGTTACTGAACGGTTCTAGTAAGTTGAGCATGCGTTCGTTGAGGGTCGCGTCTGCAATACAACCGGTGAATGCCGCCTTCGACCCCACCTTGCCCCCAACCACATACCCTGGCTGCACCCCTCCGATGAACAGGACGCCGTTAAGGATATGCAGCGGAGCTGGCGCTGTGTCGGTACTGAAATGTTTTATTTTTTTTATTATACGTTACAGAAAGGATGCGTGCGCTATTTGATTTGACCAATGAACGCGGTGCGTTATTTTATTTGACCAATGAGTGCACGCTATTTGATTTGACCACTGAACGAGCGCTATTTGATTGGACCGATGAGCGCACGCTATTTGACTTGACTAATGAGCGCGCGCTATTTCATTTGAGCAATGAGCGCAAGTGGTGGCTCGGAGAATCAGCTATGCACTCATCTACATTTACACAGTGTACAAAACCTGAGGTTATGTTTATGGGTAAACTGTATTCATAACTCTTTACCATTAGGCGTTTGAAAAAGATCATCATTCTCATTAAAACAATACGAGTAAGTAATATGAAATTATTCGAATAAATATTTTAGTCCGGATCTTTTTCTCGCTTTAATTCCATTCCTATAATAATATAATAATTCATATAATAATTTTCATTGTGATTGTATTCGATAGAAAACATTGAAGCAGACACGATCTTTTTTTTTTCAAAATTTAATTTACTATTGCGTAATTACCGCGACTAGAATTAAGCTTGCGCATATAAGCGTAATATGTATATATATATATATATAATAATAATTATTATTACATAATAATATTTCGCTTGATTCGTTTATCACGCTTTCACAACTTAATGACTTAATCGATATCCATGAAATTTTGCATACACTTTGTCAGTAGAACGGAAGGAGACATAACGTACATTTCATCCAGAAAAATATGCTGATTCTTATCCGATACGACATATATCTAAGAGTTGTTGAGGTATGTGTGCTTGGTACACATATATGTTTCAACAACTCATATATGTATGAATAGTTACATTAGTTTAGCTCAAATAGGTCGCGAATTGCATGTATCAGGCAACAGCCCATTTTTTTTTATAGATACGCTACCCTCTCGGGGGAGAGGATGGGTTATGTCCGATTCGCACGGACTAAACCCCCACGGTGTACCATCCGACCGTATTTTTGGGGCGGCAAGGGATCGATCTACGCTATTCCCCTTGGACAGCCACCCCAACGGTCCGCCCTGCGGAAGGTTGCCGCCGGGCTCTATCCTAATAGGGAGACAGACTGGGTACACACCAGCTGCCTCCCCTCGTCTACCGGACCTGTGCAATGAGGAGATGGCCCCCCAGCCCATTCCCTCAGGTCCGGCTACGGTGGAGGGAGGAGAAGGGCAAATCGTCGCCTCCTCCCACCGGTCCTTCGTTGTCGAAGAGGTCCACTCAGAGGGTTATCTTCGTGTACCCTCTCCGCCACCTCCTTCTGCGAGATAACGTCCTCGCAGAAGGAGGCCATCGCATTCCAAGCCTCTTCGCTGCCGAGCATGGCTGAAACCACACTCGACAGCGACAAATCCAACCCTACCGCCGCAGTCAGAATGCGGCGCTGTCCCTCCCACGCAGCACACTCCTGGGTGTGCTGCGCGGTATCCTCCGCAGCGCCGCATTCATGGCATGCGGCGGTTGGCTCCCTACGAGCGATCTGGTGCAAAAACCATGCCCGGTGAGTACCTGCACTAGTCTGAACGACAGGGAGCCCCAGCGTCTCCCTGTCCAATCCGGCTGCAGCGGGCGGATGGCGTCAATAGTGTAACGCCCATACCGCTCCTCCGCCAGGTCCTGCCTCCATCGTACTTTCGCCTCCTCCCGGCCCTCCCTTCTCCTGGCCTCAATCTCTCCGGGAGCCGGAGGCTCCCCAATACTCTACCTTGCCGCCGTAAACGGCAGGGTGCCGGCGAGCGCAAAAGCCACCACGGACGCCACGGTGCGGTACCCCTGATCGCCCTCAGTGCCACTATGCGATGCGCAGTGCGCAGCGCCCGCAGTTTAGCGGCACTAAGAGCGTTAGCCCACACCGAACGGGAGCACGCCGCGGAGAACTCAGTCGTAGCCCATGTTCCACAGGAGTGGGATCAGGCAACAGCACAAGCCGAGGTGTTTCTTGCACCCTTGAGCTATTTGCCCAAATAAAATCGGCTGAGTGCCTTAAGCTCTCGCCTTAGTAATCCGGCGGACATAGCGTAGTCAGTTCGAAAAAAAAAATGTTGATCGCGAGAAATAGGTCCAATCAACATTAATGTAAACAAGTAAAGTCAAAAAACGATAAACGAAAACCGTATAAACAAGTACCTGGAGTTTTTGGCGGGATCTTAGTCTGTCACGTAGTGGCTTTTATATTTTATTCATAATCTTGTGTTACTTTACTCTATATTTTGTAATATTGCTGGCATTTTACGTCAGTTCCATTACTGAGAACAAGGGATGTGGATGGGAAATAATACCACGGTGCTTATTTTTTTTATAGAAAGGAAAGGATAGATAAGGAGAGGATAGAAAGGAAAGAATAAATTTTACGACTCCTGCGTGAGACACTAAAATTGTCATGTCTCCATATTATTAATTGCTTTTATGGGGGCTTCCATGCTTACGTAGACATTTATAAATATATTTGTTTTGTGTATTGTGCATTTATAACTGGAATTAACGTATAGTATTTCGTTACTAGGCTTATGGTAGCCCATTGGATAAGACCGCGCGACTTACATATCAAACCTACACATCCAAAACCCCCATCCCTTATGTCATCAAAAATAAGCAAATCTACGACCCCTGCCCCCTTTATTACTTACAGATAACTTTAAATAACTTCCTTACCCCCTCTTGGTGACGACACAAAAAAACTGTAGGAATATACAAAAGGAAAGACTGGTAGTAATAAAAAAACGCACCTTTGATGAGTGAGAGGGATATACTGTCAGGCGTGTTAGTCGTCTGAGTCCGGCTCACGTATACGAACAGCAGTCCGTCCGGCTGCGAACTCTTGAACTTGAGCGTCAGCTGGAGTACCTGAAATAATCAAAATCGTCGACAACGAGTCTCAACGCGTTAGTGTTGTGAGTGACCGTCGCGACGTGCCACTGTGAGTCGTTATATGTATTCAGACCTGTATCCAATTGCTCCCTCTGACTCATCAGCACCAGTTTACCTGTACATCGAACAATGTCAATTCAATCCAAGGGCGTACTCACCGCAGTACCAACCGTGTCGATGACCCATAAACACGGGAGCTCGATGTTTGTTAACTTAAAAACTTTAATTATTTTATATCAAAAGAAATATCGTAATATATTTCCAGATAAGGCCTAAATGTCAAAGAAATCAACTAAAATAGTTCGCTAAGTAATCACTTCATCCATGAGATATGCCTACATCCATATATTCACTTGTAACATTTTAGGGGCCATTCAAGTATTAGGTAAGCAGAAATATTGTGATTTCTGTCCCCTCCTCCTGCTCAGCAGAAGTAAGCAATGCTCTTATATATTAATTGCTTTTATGGGGGCTTCCATGCTTACGTAGACATTTATAAATATATTTGTTTTGTGTATTGTGCATTTATAACTGGAATTAACGTATAGTATTTCGTTACTAGGCTTATGGTAGCCCATTGGATAAGACCGCGCGACTTACATATCAAACCTACACATCCAAAACCCCCATCCCTTATGTCATCAAAAATAAGCAAATCTACGACCCCTGCCCCCTTTATTACTTACAGATAACTTTAAATAACTTCCTTACCCCCTCTTGGTGACGACACAAAAAAACTGTAGGAATATACAAAAGGAAAGACTGGTAGTAATAAAAAAACGCACCTTTGATGAGTGAGAGGGATATACTGTCAGGCGTGTTAGTCGTCTGAGTCCGGCTCACGTATACGAACAGCAGTCCGTCCGGCTGCGAACTCTTGAACTTGAGCGTCAGCTGGAGATTCTCAGTCGTTATATCAACGAACCTGAGGTAACTGTCCGTACCGTTGAAATATACCAGCGATGCGAACTGAAACGTACCATATTATAAATTACCCTCCAAACTTTTACAACCTCATCCTATATTTATATGGCGGTCGTGATTTCGTTCGCGTGAAAATCATTCTTTTATATTAGGGGAACTATGTGTTAGTCTCGGGGAATTACGTTCTATAATTAATTTTTATTCAATTATAACTCTGTTATTACTAATGAACCCCTCCCTTTAACAAATTAATTATTTAAAATGCGGGAGAGAATTTATTTCTTTATGTCATAGGCGGCAAACGAAACGACGGGTCACCTGATGTTAAGTGAGCACCGCCGTCCATAGACCCAGCAACACCAGGGGAGTCGCAAGTGCGTTGCCAGCCTGTGTTTGGGGGGAAGGTGAGGTGGGAGGGTTGAGGGGAGGGGAGGTGGTCCTCCGGCGCTCTCACTGACCAAACGAAAGGCAACAATGCCAGCACTGTTACTTAACGTCAGTTTTCTGTGAGTGAGTGGTACTACCCCGGGCGAGCCGACCCATTCTATGCTAAAACCAGTAATAGCTTTAGTATGGGTCTATCGCCTACCAAAATATGGCTCTATCACCTACCAAGCATGGCTCTATCACCTACCAGTATCGAGTTGACCACCTATGAAGTGCATTATTGTTTCTGTGAACTGCACATATCGTTTTTGCTTATATATAATCTAAAACTACACATGATACTGTGGAAGTCCCCTATCTGTCAATAGTTGTATCAAATATTATCCTGACTAACCTGACAATTGAAAGACCAAAAGTACTCAAGTTGTTTTAGCTTATTTCTTTTACGGCATAACCAGGAGCGAAAGTCGTAATAATATTTTGAATTTTCTTAACATTTAGATGCATTAAATTCTAATCAACTCAGAATATAAAAAAATACTAAACATGCACACAGAACAGCTTAGTATGAGCATAAACATATAGATGGCGTTTAAAACAAATGTATTATCGTTTATGAAATCAATTTTGGTTGAATGCTTTTTAAAAAGAAAGTGAACAGATTTTCTTTACTTGTTAGCGAACTTGAAATTGTTAGCGAAAATTGAAAATATCAGGTGTGCCTCAGACTTTCTAATATTAAAAAAAAGAGTATTTGGCGGGCTCTTTGAATGTTATGTAGTGGATTTTATATTTTCTTTACTTTACAATCTTGTGTTAATTGACTTTAAATTTGCGATCAACGCAAGAAACTTGTAACATAATTGCCTACTCGACAGTGAGAGTAATAATCTACAATAAGATTGGTTGCCCAAAAAAATGATTTAGAATTAACACGATTGACTGACTCACCTGGCATCCGTAAGCCATTCCAATCGATTCAGTATTCTCACTTAAATCCATATTCACACCGCTGATACTGATCTGTCGGATGCAACCGTCGAATCCTTTGTTCGTGACTTGCGATATCCCTTTGTTATTGCCGCCGAAGTTCATCGTGTCCAGCGCTGGGATTTCAACGGAGGTGGCCGTGGACTCGGCCTTCAGTACTTCGTTATCAACAGTGAGCGAACATTTGGCGTGGAAGCGTCTAGCGTCTAGTTTATGCCATTTGCCATCGTTATATGCCCTCGTGGTACCGACGATAATCAAATCTTCTGTAGCGTATCCTCCAAGGGCTACCTGCGAGGTGAAGAAAGGGTTTAAAACTTCCGAATGCTTAGTATGAGCATAAACATATAGATGGCGTTTAAAACAAATGTATTATCGTTTATGAAATCAATTTTGGTTGAATGCTTTTTAAAAAGAAAGTGAACAGATTTTCTTTACTTGTTAGCGAACTTGAAATTGTTAGCGAAAATTGAAAATATCAGGTGTGCCTCAGACTTTCTAATATTAAAAAAAAGAGTATTTGGCGGGCTCTTTGAATGTTATGTAGTGGATTTTATATTTTCTTTACTTTACAATCTTGTGTTAATTGACTTTAAATTTGCGATCAACGCAAGAAACTTGTAACATAATTGCCTACTCGACAGTGAGAGTAATAATCTACAATAAGATTGGTTGCCCAAAAAAATGATTTAGAATTAACACGATTGACTGACTCACCTGGCATCCGTAAGCCATTCCAATCGATTCAGTATTCTCACTTAAATCCATATTCACACCGCTGATACTGATCTGTCGGATGCAACCGTCGAATCCTTTGTTCGTGACTTGCGATATCCCTTTGTTATTGCCGCCGAAGTTCATCGTGTCCAGCGCTGGGATTTCAACGGAGGTGGCCGTGGACTCGGCCTTCAGTACTTCGTTATCAACAGTGAGCGAACATTTGGCGTGGAAGCGTCTAGCGTCTAGTTTATGCCATTTGCCATCGTTATATGCCCTCGTGGTACCGACGATAATCAAATCTTCTGTAGCGTATCCTCCAAGGGCTACCTGCGAGGTGAAGAAAGGGTTTAAAACTTCCGAATGCATCGTGACTACCATATATCAGGTGTAATACCTACTATAGTGGCATAGATAGACTAAGATGAAAACATATTAAATCGCAACTACCATACATCTTCTATACATATAAAAAAAATGAAGTGCCTGTATGCAATATCAAAATAACATTTTTTACTGATTGTCGGTCTGCCTGTCTGTCTGTCTGTTTGTTCCGGGTAATCTCCGAAATGGCTGGACCGATTTTGACGGTAATTTCACTGGCAGATAGCAAAAATTACAGCGGGCTACATTAAATTAGACTAGCTGTTAACCGTGGCTTCATCTGCGATGCTATCTCCAAAACGATTGGACCGATTTTTTTAAGATTTTAGAGTTCCAGTTTTTATATACCGAGAACAACGTTCAGATTTTGCCGTCTATAGGGTTTTTAGTTTTCTTTATGATCCTTCATATTTTATAAAATTTGTAGATCTCGAACGTAAGATATTAGGAACGGCTAAAAATGTATTTAGCTTATTTTAAAAAGTAACGACTCAAATAATAATAAAACAGTAATAATAATAAACAATAATTAAGTTGCATAACTTTTTTTCAGGTCATCTTCTTGTCTCATCTTCACCCTTAATCTGCTAGAAATGAAGGTAATTCTATGAAATACCTGAAGGTAGACACGTCCGTCCTGCATGAGAAGTGAGAAGAAGTGCCCTTCTTCACCGACGAGGTATATTAGGCCATCAGGGGCGTAGGTCCTGAAGAACAGGAGCACTTGGTTCGTCTGAGGGAACAAGTGCCCCCGCCCTGGCATCGACACATAGCCTCTTCCATTGAACCGATATTCCTGAGGTCCAGACTGCGACGATATCAGCTTATCCCTGTTAAGCACAATAAAAAAATCCATGAGACAACCCCATTGGTAAAGGTCATAAATTAACTCACTCGTTATGTCACAATTTTAAAATATTATATTGATACTAGCGGTCCTGGCAGATGTTGTCATGCCTCGATAATAGAAACAATCCTTAAGTCAACTTCTGATTCAAAGCATCTGATGGCCAGTTCAGGAATGAAGCTATAATGTCCTTACGATTTAATTTGTTTTGAAGCCCATCTATTAATCCTAACTCACTCGTTATGTCACAATTTTAAAATATTATATTGATACTATCGGTCCTGGCAGACGTTGTCATGCCTCGATAATAGAAACAATCCTTAAAGTCAACTTTTGATTCAAAGCATCTGAAGGCCAGTTCAGGAATGAAACTATTATGTCCTTACATTTGTTTAATTAAATTTGTTTTAAAGCCCATTTATTAATCCCTTAATTTTTTAACTAAAATATTAACTATAAATGTCTAAATGTTTCATATCTATCTATACTAATATTATAAAGAGGTAAAGTTTGTGAGTTTGCGAGGTTGTAGGGGGTAATCTCAAGAACTACTAAACCGATTTTGAAAATTCTTTTACCAATAGAAAGCCACGTTATTTGTGAGTGTCACAGGCTATATTTTAACCCGAAAAATGGAAAGACTCTTTTGTGGTAGTCGGATTTGCAAAGTAAGTCGAAAAAAAACGGTCGAACGAAAATATTTGTTAAGAACGCTGCATATTGAGAGATATATTATTGAGTTCTAGAGGAAAATTATAAAGCTTGATAATACCTATAAAAATGTCAGCGACAGCGTATGTCTAACTTTTATATTTGAGTCACAAAAGGTAGGTTTTTTTTATAAATGTTTACCGCCTAACGAAGTGGGCACGGGTCAGCTAGTCTATTATACTAATATTATAAAGCTGGAGAGGTATGTTTGTTTGGTTGAACGCGCTAATCTCAGGAACTACTGCTCCGATTTAATAAATTCTTTCAGTGTTAGATAGCCCATTTATCTAGAAAGGCTATATGCTATATCATCACGCTAAGACCAATATGAGCGGAACACCAGTAAAGAATGTTTCTAAATCGGCTTTTTTTCATTTTAAGGGCTTACGCTGCGTGTTATCTTTAGCCAAAAGTAACTATTCCACGCCGACAAAGTCGCGGGAACAACTAGTTTTTTTTTATATTATCGGAGAATTTGATTTTTTTAGACTTAATTATAGGTTTTAACTCCTTGGAAATTACAAGTACATTTTGGTCTATTCTCAGAAGAATTCAAACCTACTTTGGCGTCTCGTCTATTTGTTAAACCGACTACTTAAAGTAATTCGATTTGTTTTTACGAAATTGATAATTACTATATTTGTAGTACTTTTATTAATATTTAAAATGATTTACCATTATATTATTAATTGAAATATATTCTAAAACACCTTCTAGACGTTTCACAACGGCTTAGAATTTGGAATTAATTGACTATTTAATATATCTCACCTCGGTCTGGCACCCTTCAAGTTGTTCGCGCTGACAAAGTTCCAAAGACCGACAGGCGTGTCTCCGATCATGAGCTCTTCGATTTGCCCTTCGAACGCCGGGAAGATGATGCCCTGCAGCTTGGCGTCCGAGGGTACTCCACCGACGTACAGTTTCGACTTCTGCCGGTCGAGGTTGAATATCGTATGCTGTCCTGGCAGCACCGCTTCCTTAGAATGGACCTGGTCTGTACCATCGTCCAAGCTCTCGCGTATCGACAGTTTAACGTTACGTCCGATTCTGAAAACAAATAACTTTAAATTCGACCACACTAACAGATGCTGTAGACTGGCTTTCGTCCGTGGCTTTGGGCGTATTAATTTAGACATATCCTATCTTGGTGCACTATTTGAATTAACAGCTTCTTTAGGCGTATTGAGCGGTATTTTTCTGGCAGGGGATAAATTTATAATTTCGCGTGATGTCATGCTAGTAAGCGTGACCGAGCGTATTGTGGTTGCGCGGCTTGTGTCAGACTAGCGACGCGTAGTATAGTGCACTGCCTGTGTACATCTAATAATACAGCCCATCATATATTTGATGAATCAATAAACTATATAAAAAAGTTTATAAACATTATCCGGAATGCCATTAGATGTGACAGAAAGACTAATGATAATAATTGTACAAATCGCAACCCAAAATGTCGGTACACTTATACGGGATAGAAATAACAATACCCGAGCGTGTGCAGTAGAAAATTTTAATAAAAATTAATTATAAGCATACATATATCGGTAACAAAACGATAGCATGTTCATATTATGGGTAGTGCCATCTCTTGACAACAAAGATAAACAATTGCGTTAACATTCCGCCCACCAAGAACATGCTTTAATATTCTTCACAATACCGCCCACCATTGGAACAATTGGGCTTTGACCAATAGCTTATCCAATTTACAAATTATGAAATTTTAATAATTCACACTGAACTTAAATATTCAAAATAGAACATAGTTATTCCATTGTTTTGAGTTTTCAGTTCTATCGGCAGTCCTTATGACTTTTTTTATGAAAGGTATTCTATGCCCCTCTCTGTAACTCGAACAATGTGTATGCAATATTTCATCATGATCTGTTCAGTAGTTAGTGTGTAAGATTGTAATAAACAAACCCACGTATTCACAATATTAATTTGGATTGTAGACGTAAAGAGCGTGAAATATAACGAATGGAGACTTATAGTTTTTTAGGTGTTAGGTTAAGTTTATAATAAAATCCCAAAGCACATTACCGATATGCCGGATCGCAGGTTTAAGTACCATGTCAAGCGAGTTTTAATGTCTATAGACTATTATAGGGTGGATGACGCCTATGTGAATTCACTAAAAACTAATGTTACCATCTATGTTTAAAAAAAAACTATATATAACATGGCGAGATAAACCAGATCGTGTTTATTGCCGGTTCTTCTCGATGAGTGGGTTGTTTGTCCGAACCGGTGGTAGCTTTACGTTCATAGGCGCCTTCTCGGAGCCTAAATTAAATAAAGTATTTTTACATTTTTGATTTTGATAAAAAAGCGTTCATATCTTAGAAAAACTGTTTCCAATATATTTTACTGACAACAGTAAAACTTCTCATTAGTTACTAAAAAAATGAAGAGGAAGTAAACCTCTTTGGCTAATATGTACTAAATTACATATACATATATACTGGGTATTAGGAGACCGCTTCCGAAAAAGAAAGACAGACAGTAGGTACTAATGACACCTTTGATGATGGGAAGGAAAAAAAATCGATCCTGATTTAAAAAAAATCGCATTTTTAAAACGTTTTATTAGCAATATTTACGCTCCATCATGTTAGTACAGCTAAATGAAACGATAGTTTAAAAAAAATACATGACATTACTAAAAAAAACGTAATGAAACTAAAAAACATACAACAGCTGACACCCGGATCAACGAACTCCCGGGTCAAAAACTAAAAATACTTGACGGCACTTTGATCATTTCCACAGATCAATAAAGCGTTAGACGTTCCCAACTTTTATTTTATTAGCTTAGTTATCGTTACTGACTAGTCTTTATGGAATTTAGAAGTTATAATTACTTAATACAACTTTACAATCAATTTTACCCTGACGTAACAAAAAGCTCGTTACTACAAAAATTATATTAGAATATTAAATTAACCTAATTAGATACTCACGTACACAATTATAAAAACTATTTAATCTTTATCTTTGATTTTGTACAAGAAATTAAAAACACCATTTCGTTCAGAATAATTTGATAGTTAAAATTAATTCCAATTATGATCGACAGTTAATTAATCTATCAGAATGAATTTAAAATAGTATCCTTATACTTTATGTTAACAGACTTTCCGTTTTTAGTCCGTCCAATACCATTATTTGTAAACAGGTAAGTATGTCACAATTATCTAAAGTTACTTGCAATTTTTATTGTGAACGCCGCCTCTAATTCTTTATTGGCGCCTGCGAAATTTATACCGAGCGCGATAGTGTGCGTGTAAAAGAAAGGATAAATGTTGTAAATAAGTATTTGCACGATAGCTTGCTGACGTGCGTTGACCCGAGTATCAGCTGTTTTTTATTTTTGTTATTCATTGCTGTTTTTTTAAAGTAAAATAATGTTTTTTTTTTTATATTATATTATCTTTTGGCGGGATTGATTATTATGTTTAGTATTTATAGTTTTTGACCCGGGAGTTCGTTGACCCAGGCATCAGCTGTTTATGTTTTTTAGTTTCATTACGTTTTTTTTTAGTAATGTAATGTACTTTTTATGGAACTATCGTTTCATTTAGCTGTACTAACATGATGGAGCGTAAATAATGCTAATAAAACGTTTTCAATATATATATTTTTTTAAATCAGTATCGAATTTTTCCGTCCCATCATCAAAGGTATCATTAGTACTATCGTCTGTCTTCGTTTTCGGAAGCGGTCTCCTAACACCCAGTATATATATACATGAGAATATACATACACTATAATACGAAGTCCCGTAGTATAAATACTTAACCTACTTAACATCTACTCATTTTGGTATACTACTACACCCAGACAGATATTTATACATATACACATAAATACATGCCTTACGTATGCCTACCACACGTTTAACGCATAAGGAAAAAAATTCCCTACCGTGCCATAAAAAGATACATTTCAAAAACAATATCGGTTGACAAGTAAAAAAGAAAAATGTACGTAACTGTTTTATCTTAACCGATTTGTGTATTGATCGTCTAGATGTTTCTGTAACGTAATCAATATAATTGTGTGGATGGACCGTGTGAAAAATGGTATGTGTGTAATAGGTGTGAATACTGAGATGACATCTGACAGGGGAGAGTGTAAAAGGAAAACATGTTGTGCCGACACGACTTAGGCGGAATAAGGGTAAGATGATGAACATAAAGCAGGATGATTTGTGAAGATCGAAAAAGGTATGGATGGATTGTGTGAAAAATGACATGTGTGTAATAGGTGTGAATACTGAGATGACATCTGACAGGGGAGAGTGTAAAAGGAAAACATGTTGTGCCGACACGACTTAGGCGGAATAAGGGTAAGATGATGAACATAAAGCAGGATGATTTGTGAAGATCGAAAAAGGTATGGATGGATTGTGTGAAAAATGACATGTGTGTAATAGGTGTGAATACTGAGATGACATCTGACAGGGGAGAGTGTAAAAGGAAAACATGTTGTGCCGACACGACTTAGGCGGAATAAGGGTAAGATGATGAACATAAAGCAGGATGATTTGTGAAGATCGAAAAAGGTATGGATGGATTGTGTGAAAAATGACATGTGTGTAATAGGTGTGAATACTGAGATGACATCTGACAGGGGAGAGTGTAAAAGGAAAACATGTTGTGCCGACACGACTTAGGCGGAATAAGGGTAAGATGATGAACATAAAGCAGGATGATTTGTGAAGATCGAAAAAGGTATGGATGGATTGTGTGAAAAATGACATGTGTGTAATAGGTGTGAATACTGAGATGACATCTGACAGGGGAGAGTGTAAAAGGAAAACATGTTGTGCCGACACGACTTAGGCGGAATAAGGGTAAGATGATGAACATAAAGCAGGATGATTTGTGAAGATCGAAAAAGGTATGGATGGATTGTGTGAAAAATGACATGTGTGTAATAGGTGTGAATACTGAGATGACATCTGACAGGGGAGAGTGTAAAAGGAAAACATGTTGTGCCGACACGACTTAGGGGGGATAAGGGTAAGATGATGAACATAAAGTAGGATGATTTAATGGTTTACCTGTCAACTATGACTTGGTACCAGCGGTCGTCAGCAACGAACGTGTCGCTGCTTATCTTCACGGGTTCTCGTCCCGATTCAGCACTATCTCCTATATCCATCACGAGGTACGGGTAACCGTTCTGTACTGCGATTACCATGAAGTCATCCTGGTGGGGGTACACTGGAGTTATTATATATTGCCATAGACGATCTTTGCATGTTAGTTATTTGAACTTTCTACTGTCGACATAATAGTCAAGGTACAGAATATATGTGTCGTGACATTTCAAAGTGACCTAAATTCAATTTTAATCGTTCATATGAACTTTCTACTGTCGACATAATAGTCAAGGTACAGAATATATGTGTCGTGACATTTCAAAGTGATCTAACGTCAATTTTAATCGTTCATATAATTTTTTTTTATATTTCCAGATTTCAGATTATATTTGACTTTCTTATTTATAATCCTGTATATGTAGAGATTGTATACGGCCACACATGAGATCAAAGCCGGGTCCAATTGTGAATCTAAACCATTCTTGAATCCACCTGAATCTGGTAAGGAGGATTTCAGTCACATACACACGGATAGAAGTAATATATATATCGAGGGAGCTACTATTGACCTACGTCCACGCTATTAGCTATATCGGGGGAGTTACTAATGACCTCAAACGCCATTAGTTGAATTTATAGGCTGTTCATGTATTTGGACACTATTTACCACGTTCTGAGACACTATTGGTTGAAGTTATGGGCAGTTCATGTATCTTGATTATGGCCTATCAGTTTTGGCTGAACGCCTTAAAAGACGACCGACGACTAGATACTGGACGTCCTTGCTTAGACAGTTGGGCTAGTCACATCTACGGATAATACGTCGTAACTATATTTAGTGTTGCATTTCTGTATTTGCTAACGTTATATTCGATTATCTTAATGGATTGATCGTTCGAGTCATTACTATGACGTCACTATGGATGACGTCATTTTTGTAGGGCCTATTTTGTCTTCTCCCCGACATGCATTTAAAAACTATAGATAGCTTCTGCCCGCGACTTCGCTCGCTTGGAATAGTTACTTAGAGCTAACGCTAACTAAAACTCACGACTTCTTCATTCTTCATTGGTGCTCCGCCTCTATTGATCTTAGTATGAAGAAATATAGTCTATAGTTATCTACCACTGAAAGAATTTTTCAAATCGGACGAGAAGTTTCTGAGATTAGCGCGTTCAAGCAAACAAACTCTTCAGCTTTATAATATTAGTATAGATTGATATGTTAGGATCTAAATTAGTACACTTACAGATTTAGTACGTCTCAGTTTAGTATCCTGTGGGTTGCCGAGGTACAAAATGAAACCGTTCTTCTCTTTGGTCCTGAAGTACGCAGAGACGTGTGTGGAAGTAGACATCTCGTCAACGGATTCCGGTAGACGCGGCTGCAACGTCGACCGACGGTCGAACGTCACACCGACTTGTATACGATTCGCTACTGTACGTGCCTGGGAATTATCATCAGTAATTATAATTACAGTGAAAAGTAATTAATTATATTACTACGAATCCTGAAACGAAAACCAGAAAATACAGTCCTCGGGAATAGACTAAAGTTGGCTAGTTTTCTGTTACATCAAAATGGGAAATGGGATAAGGGATTATATAGTATAACTATGTTATACTAATTATAATTACAGTGAAACTTCGATAACTCGAACTTCGCTAAATCGTATTCCTGGGTAAGGTAAGAAAAAAACCATTCCTTCCACTGAACACCGAAATATGCGGTATCCCGAATTATTACTATTATATTATAGAAATTTGAGCACTAATGCTGTTTTTAGCCGAACATGGATTAAGCAAAATTGTAGCTTATCATCAACTTCGATTATTGTAACGTAAATAAATACACTTAATTATGAATATGTATATAAATTTATAAGTTAAAAGTCAACCTGTTCGATTAGATCTTTTAGTTTCTTTAATTTCTCGTCAGCTTCCTTCCGACGATGCTCGAGGTCTTCCTGACGAATCTTCACCGTGCGGTAAGTCGAATTAATTTCTGGTTGCATTTTGTTTATGTTCTTCACTGCAAATGAGGATATTTCAAATATAAATAAGCCTTTCATTATGTTATTATTAAAATTAGTGATTTTTCAGTGGTCGATAAGAAAGGGTACTATTTTTTTTCCTTCTCGTCTTTATAGACATACATTATTATCTATATTTATTTTTCTTTCGTTGTATATCATAAAAAGTGTATTATGTATCATATAAATATAGTAGATTATTAAAGTAAGAGGACGAATAATAATAATAGATAATAAATGAGAAGATGTTGGTCAATAGCTACTAAACAAAATAAAATAAAAAGAAATACGGTTGCCAAACAGACGAGACAATTAGTTGGTTGTTTTATTTATTTGTACACAGACTAGCAGGCCCGGCAGACGTTGTCCCGCCCTGATTATGAAAAAAATTCTTGACAAATTATATACTAACACGTTCCTCATGAATCACTCTATCCACCGATGATATCCACTAAACGTGTGAAAATCCGTTCGGTAGTTTTTGAGTTTATCGCGAACAGACAGACAGACAGGCGCGGTAGGGGCCTTTGTTTTATACTATGTAATTTATATACTAAAACGTTCCTCATGAATCACCCTATCCACTTATGAAAACTGCATGAAAATCCGTTCGGTAGTCTTTGAGTTCAATGCAAACAGACAGACAAATAGATGCGGTAGGGGACTTTGTTTTATACTATGTAATGATATAATAACATAAACTGTTTCTTAAAATAAAGTTAAAAACAAAGTTTAACAAAGAAAATGGCTGGATTGTGTAAGAGATCCGAGATGAAAGTGAAAAATGAAAACATGTTATGTAGACTCTACTCAGATCACATAAGGAATGAAGGAAGTAGAGTGAAAATAAGGCATAAATAGGAAAAAGAGATAATAAGGGATAAGGAAGTAAGGACGGGGAAATAATAATGCATAAAGAAGAGGGAACAGAGAGAATAAGGGATAAGGAAGAAAGAAAAGTGAGTATAAGGGATAGACACGAACCCAAACTCTCCGCGTTGAAGGTCATCTTCTGAGCTTCGTCTGCCTGTTTGGGCAGCATCTGCGCCCAGTCTTTGCTCGCCGTTAGGTCCACGCCGAGCTGGGACATAATGCCGAGGGTTTCGGCCACGGTGGCGTTCACTTTATCAGCTTTTTCGGCTTCGGTTTCGAGGGTAAACGGAGCCGGTGTCGGTAAAGATCTGTAGGAATCCTCATAAAGTAAATTATATTAAACTAGCTTTTGTTCACGGCTTCGCTTGCATCAAGCTATCCTTCGTGAACCGTACTTTTTGCTGGTAAAAGGTACCTATATCCCTGACAACGTATGTGATGATGGTGGCTTAGTTGATGCTTGAAGCTTAGTTCGTGTTCCGATACCGCGTCGATGGACGTAGGTTCGAATACTAACAAGTGAGTCGGAGCGTTCAGTGAAGGAAAACATCTTAATGTTACCAAATCATTTTGGTAGGACTTTATATAAGTCCGCCGCCCGCTAGCTACTACCCTCAAACTGAAAATTTGTCACCAATCATCTATCGGTATATTCCGGCACTCGAATTTAAGAGGTTTCTTTCTAGGTTTTGCGTATTTACCCTTTTAGAACACATCGTCATCTAACTTCAGATGTGGTCAAACGCTAAAACCTATAAAGTATAAAAAAGTATAAATGGAAACTTTCATAATCCGTTGAGTAGTTCAATCCTGAAAGCTTAAAGATAAAATATGTGACAAACATGGCATGTTCTGGTTTTACATTTTTTTAATACAAAAATGTATGTACTAGAAGACAGTGATCTAGATGGTTAAAAGATGCCTGAGTTATTTGATACGATACAAACAAAAAACGCAAACCGTAGTGTAACACATAAATGGTAAAATTATATCGAAAACCATCAATCAGATTTTGTCTACTTCCTGATCTGAGGAATTCTTTCAAGTATCAATTATCTATTTGTTACACAGTTTTTAGTATGTAGTGTATGAATAATTCTAATGCGATGAAACATGTTAAGAAATTTAATTGGAATCTAATAATTTTGCTCTGTTATTAAAATATCACACACAGTGAGGGCCAACATAAAAGTTCATATTCCTTTCCAGCTTACTAAGATCGCAACTAACGATATTCTACATATTATTGATATATAACAACCACTTTTCGTCTCCAAATAAGTCTTTGTACAGTACGGATATTACACAAAAGTGCAACTCCACGGCCGGTTCAATACCACCGCTGCAGTGATACATGTGGCCTAAAGATCAAGTCTAACGTGTACCACCGGTGGAACACGTGGCCTAAAGATCAAGTCTAACGTGTACCACCGGTGTTACACGTGACCTACAGATCATGTCTAACATGTACCACTGGTGATACACGTGTCACGGAACGTGTTATGTATAGAATTCTTACAGTTGAATAGCGTTGTTGTTGTCGTCTGCGGTGCCGTAGGTGTCACGAACTTTACGCAGTGCGGTCTCTGCGGAGGTTAGGTTCGGTCTCAGCTCCTGTTCGACTGTCTGCCTCGCTTTGATCGCGCTTTCCAGAAGGTTCTCTGAACGGTTCTTCGTCGGCGTCACTCTCTCATTCAGAACCTTGTTCTGTTTCAACAATCACACATATCGGTTATATCATTGTATACGTTTACATGATGGAAGGGCTTTATCTAAATCCGCCTGTCTAGCTTCCGTCCTCAAATTGAAAATCTGTCGCCAAACACCTGTTGGCGTTCTGTTGGTGAACTGTAGGTGTTCCGGCACACGCGCTTAACACTTAAAATTTTATTACAATTTTACTTCATTACAATTTTTCCTCATTTACTTATACTAATAATTTCAATTCAACTTACACTTTTTATATGATTAGCATTGTTAATAATTAAAAATATTGACAAATTTTTACTTACGATATCAGTAACATTTTTGACAGCATCTTCTGCATCGCTGGCAGCACTCTTCGCGTCCCCCACCTCTTGAACTATAGAAGAATATGCAGACGCAGCCGAGTAAGCGTGTTGTGTACGCGTGTTGTTGTTCTCTCGCTCGGCCAACGCGCGTAAGTTATCCGCCTGAGTGAGATAAACGGAATCATCTATATTTTAGGAAATCATAGACCAATGACAACTCATCTACCAATTTTTCTTTAAGCATTTAATTGTCTACTAGATTATTACTGCCATTATCGAGAAAGTAATGATGTTACAACTTTCTTGCGGTCATTTCAATGAACTAAAATGATGGTGGCCCTCTTGATAGAACTTTCCAGGGAGTGTTGTGGCCATGCTCAGTGGTATTTATTTCCTATCGACTTTACTTGTGCACAATAACCAAACTATATTACATAAAACAATACCAATAATACAAAACATAGAGGCAAATAACACAAGATTACCACTACAAGAGTTTCTAAGGTCCCTTCAAAACTCCTCGATATAAATGAAGCCACATCTACTATTAGACATACAGTACCTACACTCAATGTTTACGACTCGTACATAAAACAATACTACTTAATACGTAATTGTTTACAGAAGACATGTTTGGACATTTCCAGAACTTTCTCCAAACATCCAGAGTAAATCCGCTGTTATAAATAAAACAGCACGGTGACTGATCAATGCGTGGGTAGAAGAAATATATGCATCAAAACCTTCAAAAATATTATAAGCGAGCAAAGAACTTTTACAAATATCGTCTCTCGAATCTCTCCTTTCTTTCAAAATTTTATCAGTATAAACAAACTTGTGACAACTTTCCAGAAATTTTGACCCTCCATCTTTTAGGTTTTTTTTTTCGAAGTGACTTCGCTAATGGCCTAGAACGGCCTTAACAGCTTCACCGGACTACCTCTTTAGGTATATAAAGCGCATCACATGGCGACTAACGGTAGGTCTATTCCGAACCTGTGGTAGGTTTGCCGTTCCTAAGCGCCTTATTAGAACCTAAATGGAATAAAGTTTTTTTTTTCTCTCGTTATCTCATATGTCTATCGGTAACTCACTGTATTCCTCAACGTTGTGGTATGATGGAGCGCTGTTTCCGTGAGATTCATCAGATTGGGCAGTTCATCAGCAAGGGCCGTCAGTCTCTCCTGCACTTGGGCGTTCGCTTCGTTGATATTGTTCGCGGCTGTCGGTGTGTTCACGACGGTCGTACCGGCGACCATGTTGTTGTAAGTCGCGTTACCGATGTCGTAAGCCGCGTCGATCAGGTCACGCATAGCGGCCGAGTTCAGTTTCGTCACGGACAACACTTTGTTGCCGAACTTCGACAGCCTACACCACGCGTAAAAACATATTTTATGCGTTTAACACGATAATTATATATACAGTGAAACCTGGATAAGTGAGCCCTCGGCATATGAGAAACCTCTGTTATTGATAATTACAATGACGCCACGACACTTTTGCATTGAAATACCTCTGTTACTATGGTTTTTCAAACCTTTGTAACTGAGACTTGATTTCTAGACATCTTCGATGTTTTTACTTCTATAATTGAGACGGTGTAGCTAGACAAGTTATAACATATTTGTTTACAAGCAGTCAAATTCATTCCCTCTATAAATAAGACAATTGTCATGTTATATTGCCTATTTGGGAAACTGGTGAAATGTAAAGTCTACAAGTGATAGAAGATATAGGTTCCTTCAGATCCTACTTATCCTAGTTTCACTGTAATACCGTAATTATATATAATACATAAACATATAGTAGTACAATAAAATAATCCCAAGGAGGGCTGATGTGAGGCAGGCGGCTGATCGTAAAAATGAAGCCAATTCATACATAACAACATGACAAACATGTTGTACCGTACTCTACTTACTTGGGATAAGTATAAGAAGACAATGATGATAGGTTTAACCTGATATTCGACTTGACACGTCGGAGAAAAGAGTGAGATGTTCGGCTAAGATTGCATTGCTTCTCTCTATCACACAGCGCAATTACTGTGATAGATAAAGACAACGCTATACAAAACTGAACTTGGTAGACTATATCGCTCTCCGCTCCGACGTATTGAATCAAAAGCTCGGTAGTATTGTAAATACGACTGACAGCCGCGTCAAGAAGTACAAGTCATTTATATCCGACAAAATTGCAACCGTCATCATTCATTTATATCCTATGTTTACTCCGGTTATAGAACTTTATAAAGTATTATCTATGGAATATCACGATTTAATGTAAAAAAAAATCGTAGATGTAACTTAGAATTGAAGCCATAATGGCTTGGTTAATAGCATGTTCGAACACAGCGTCGATGGGTGTAGATTCGAATCCTTGCATTTGAATCAGAGCTTCCGGTGAAATAAAATATCGCGTTGAAACCATAGATAGCATGGTGGAAAGTCTTTTTCTGAGTACGCTGATCGTAAATACATGTCATTTTATTTGCATTTATTTTTCTATTAAAGTTTTCGTATTTTGTATTTTTATAATGGTTTATTATATCTAATATTATATTACTATTACTGAGAAAACTCTGAAAACCTAGAAAATGCAGTCCTCGGCAATAGTCTAAATTTGGCTAGTTTTCTTTTACATAAAAATGGCAATATAGCAAGCAAACCATAATCTTGAAGAACTTCGTTTTTAACCAGAACGAAAAATTGTAAGGCTAAAAGAGCCTATCGGACTTCGTAACTATATAATAAATAGCGCAGACGTTGTCCCGCCCTGATTATAAAAAAATCCTTGACAAAGTATACCAAAACGTTCCTCATGAATCACTTTATCCACTGGTGAAAACCGCTTGAAAATCCGTTCAGTTGTTCGCGAACAGACAGACAGACAGACAGACGCGGTAGGGAACTTTGTTTTATAATGATAATCATAAATACAATGGTATAACAAAATAAAGCCAAAAAATTAAGCCAAATCATATACCACAACATGGAAACATGTTGTACCGACCCTACTTATTTATATGTGGGATAAAGCTAAGAAGAGGAAGCTGATCATAAATACGATATTTGGTGGTTTATATAAACTTACCGGTTCTTAGCGTTGAGCTTGTCGGCTGCATCGCCAGTACGTTGAGTTAGATCTGTGAATTCCAGCATCTCATCCAATTTGCCTTTTAGTCCATGCGTACCGTTCACTAATTCTTCGAATTTCTATAATAAACAATATTGTGTATAATTCTTTCAATATTTCATGATAAACACACACATTAAATTATGATTTGGTTTAATATTGTAAATACTACACTCATTGTTTAAGATCATTTAGTATATTACATTACATTTGTATTTTAAAAATTTCTATAATATAACGAAGATATATAAGGAGACATTGAAGTATTATGTAAACATTAATGAGAGGGTGTGGTCCTTTATTTGGTTATTTTTGATGACACAGAAGATAGTGGAGTCTGGCTGGTGATTACGTCAGCAATATTTATTTATTTAACCAGAACAGATTTAAGAATACTCATATAAATGTTTACGCAAGTATGGGAGGGTGCGGGGGAAGGTAAGAGCACTGCTTACTTCAAAATTTCTCACTCAAGTATTACGTAAGCACCGACGGGGGAGGGTTCATGATTTGCTTATTTTTGATGACATAAGGGATGGGGGATGTGGATGGTGATTACGTCAGCAATATTTATTTCTTGAACCTGAACCGAACAGAACAGATAGGAGGGGTGTTAAGAGCATTGCTTACTTTTGGTGAACAGGGGGAGGAGGCGATCATAAATTACAAAAAATCTGCTAACGTAATACTCGAGCGGCTCCTAAACTGGAAACTAAATAACATAAGGGTCGATCGAATTTCCTTTAGTTTAAGTTTAGCCACAAACTATGATATCTTCACAATAAGGATCATTAATTTATGAAAGATCAATATTAATCGAATAACTAACAATTGTATTCTGTATCTATACATATAAATAAAATTAGAGTTTTTTGTTTGTCCGGAAAAATCTTTGATAAGGTTGTACCGGTTTCGATGAGAGTTTTACTAACAGATAGATAACTTCTTAGAGCATTACTTAGGCTACATTACGCTTTTTCACGGGAACTAAGCAGTAATATAAATTACAATGTAATACAACCAATAGCTTCTATGAAACATCAAAACCATTTTTTCAAAATATTTGTTAGAAAGAAACAATAATGGAATAACTATTTTTTTAAACATGTACTAGCTGATACAGCCACGCGTTACTGTGGCTAGGTTATTACATACAGAATTAAAATTTAAAAAGAAATTCTTCATTAAAACGTGGCGCCATCTATTAGATATCTATAACAGTCGGTCCTACAGTTTTCTGTCAACAAATTAATCTATAGCGCCATCTGTTCAGAACTGATGAAGCTTAAGTAATAACAATAATGAACATGGACAATAATTTAATTTGTAATTAAAAATATTGGGGCCATTAATCGAAATAAAATTCGTATCTCTCAAGTTGAACCATATTATACATAAATGCCAACGTTTTGTGAAGATCGAGTAGTTTCGGGAGTTCATCGTGGACAAACATGACACTGAATTTTATATCATTCATTCGTTAATCGTACAAATTACTTAATTAAAATTCGATATATATATATACTTTAAATATCTGTACATATAACAAAACCATTTATCGAGAGAAAGATGATTGCCATAGAGGACGAACGTGCAGACTTAATAAAAAAAACTATACAAATGTTAGTATAAATAATTACTTTAGCTTGCTCGTTCACGGGCTGGACGAAAATATTCATACGTTCCACTTGCGCAGTCGCATTCAAATAAGCGTCCTCTGCCTGCTGTTTCTTTGGTGATAGATTCTTATCTATAAATATTAAATCATTATATGAGGCATATAGAATCAAAGACAGCTTAGTGCCACAAGTTCTAAAAATGAACTGAGTATGGAGCCATCTAGTCTTATTGGTTGCAAATCACCATTTAATTCCTACAAAAAATAAAATACAGCTAAAGCCTTTTAATTTTCGTTTTAAAATTGATTTTGGGATCAAATACATTTAAGTACAACCAAGTCATCAAATAAGAAGTAAAGTAAGAATAAAATACAGTTAAGGAATTATCGCATTTTTTTTATTTCTTGAACTTCTCTTTTAGAGCTGATGGCCATAGGCAGGCAAAATCAATAGCCTATGCCACTCCCTAAAATTGAAACTTTGAATATAAGTAAAACTCCAACTCTGAGAATAGATAAACATTTTTTTCGTTTCCTGCAAATTTGGTCTCTATGCACTTAGCTGTTTTTGATTTTATATGCCTCATATTATCATTATAAACAGTCAATCGATAAAACTTTCTTTGAAATATACGACGGGATGTTGGAATGTCATGTAGTGGATTTTATTTTTTATTCATAATCTTGTGTTATTTGAATCTGTATTTTGTAATATTGGTGGTGTTTTACGTTATATAGTTCGTTTATTATACACAAGTGAATAGGATGGGAAACAATATCACAGAACATGGATTCTGACTTGCCACAAAAACTGCCTAGAAGTTCTAACAAGACCGCCATCATCTTGTACCAATACCATTACCTACTCGGCAATGGCAGTAATAATATATGTTCTCCTTGACGGCTGGACAGAGTTTGATGATTTTTATGCGTGTGTTCAGGTGCATCCTAAGATGGTTTACAATCATAATTGTATCCGGTAGATGGTGCTGTGATCAGTTTTTAGGATATATTTTATTATCAAGCCAGAACAACTTAATTATTGGGAATTTCAGGTGGTAGGTGGTTTTGAAGGTGGTAGAGTCACGCTGTAGCTATTACTAGTTTCAGCATGAATGGGTCGGCTCGTCCGGAGTAGTACCACCCTCTCGCAGAACACCGACGTGAAGTAACAGTGCTTGCATTGTTGCGTTTCGTTCGGTCAGTGAGGGCGCCGGAGGCCCGCCTCCTTTCCCCTTTTCCCTTCCACTTCCTTCTTTCCCTACCCCTCTCCCAAACATAGGCTGGCAACGCACTTGCAACTCCCCTGGTGTTGCTTGTGTCTATGGACGGCGGTGATCATTTACCATCAGGTGATCCGTCTGTTCGTTAGCCATCTATAATATAAAAAATAAATTAAAACGCAATCTTAGTATCAATTTTGTTTACATGTACTGGCAACACTATTATTTTATTATTTGTATTCTTTTGTAAATGAGTCTGCAGTTTTAACAGTATTAAATGCACTTGTGTGGTATATTCTGAGTTCTCATTTGAATACCAAGAGTAATAATAATATAAATTTACCGGCGATATCGTTTTTAATCTGTCGCGCCTCGGTTAGAGCACTATCAACTTTGGGCTGTTGACTCAACTCTAGTCCGGTGGCTAAGTCGGAGACATGTTTGACAACTTCTTTCGCCTTCTGCCCGCTTTCCCTGACAGATGCGAGGTTCTGTTCTGCATCAGCTGCTAATCTTGCCGCCCGATTGATCTGTTTATCGCTATCTGTTGCTGCGAACTCCGCCTAAAAATATTACATTTTTGAAACGAAAACTTAAACCTGTCATTTGAAATTCGATTCGAGAAAAGGAAACAGCGACATTAAAAAGAGATAAATCTATACGATCTAACGTGCGAGAGAATGAGATAGAATACACTACTCAGTGTTTTTTATATCCGTGGTCTTCTCATTGTATGTTATGTACGTGTGTCTGTTACATATATGAAAAAATAATAGTTTTTATTATTAAATATAGAATAATGTTCCAGCTGACAAGCTCTACTTCATATTTTCACTCCGCGAACTCTTACAGCTCTAACTATATATATAAAATCAGTTTTGATAAATCTATTCAAGTTGTTTGCTATATCGCAGGCCGTATATATACCGGCGTCAGACTACATGTGGACCGCAGGTCGCAGTTTGCCGACCACCGATATATCAGGTATGATACCTGGCTTATAGTGATTGCGAACTAGTTGAACACAATTATCGTATTCTACCGTACAGCAATATTATCATGATGTTCTTCAGTATTCTTACAAATCACAAACTAAAGTTTGACAACGTTCTAACACTAAAACTCGATAGTCCTTGACTACATTGGTAACGTGGTTTGAATTCATAAAATATGTACAAATCGATAGAACAAATACCAAAACCACTTTGTGTTCTTATTGCATAATCAATTAGTTAATTAAATGTTATCGATATTAGGTTTGTACGCCCGAAAAGTGCTATTCAGTTGGTAATTGAAATAAATAAAACACTTACAGATCGGAGTAAGTTCTTTGCACTGGCCTCCAACGATTTAACCGAAGAGACAACTTCATCGATATCAACATTTTTCAGTTCGGCGACCTTCGGACGAAGAAGCTCCGTCTGGTTCAATATGTAGTTCAACCGTTGCGTTGTGAAGAAGGAATCCGCTTTATCCTGAACATAAGGTTAGATCTTAAGTTTTTTTTACTAGAAAACCGTTTCTTAGTATTAAGATTTTTAACAAAGTCCCAAGGCACATTACCGATTTACTGGACTGTAAGTTTAAGCGCCATGTCAAGCGGGTTTTAATGTCTAAAGGCTTTTATAGAGTGAATCAATATGTGAAACGATGGTGACGTCTGGAAATGATGTCCCTCTCTGTGCAGCCACAAAAAACGAATGTAGTATCTATTTATTTATTTTTTAAATATATAACACGACCATACTCCGTTTTACCATCTTGCGGGTGACCCAAGCGCGTGGCCAGGGTTGTGGCGTATGCTAGTCGTGAAACCGTTCCCTGGTCCACATTTGCGATGAGCGGCAGAGGGGTTTTTATTTTTATAATAGTTATTTTGGGCTAAGACGCAGCGGAAGCTCTCAAAAGGAAAAAAATCCCGGTTTTAAAACATTCTTCACTGTTCCTCTGCTTCTATTGGTCTTAACTATATATATATATATAATGACACTCACAAATAACGTGGCTTTCTATTGGTAACAGAATTTTCAAAATCGGTTTAG